>APFE030170581.1:0-12122 GCA_000404065.3 Pinus taeda | reverse complement strand
GACTAAATATAAAAAGAAGTTTTATTTATTTACCATGCGTCTAGTTTATTTATACTTTTATTTATTTACCATACCTTTTTGAGTAAGTATAAAAAGACGTTTTATTTATTTACCATACCTCCACTTTACTTATATTTTTATTTGTTTACACCCTTGCATGTATGTAAGGTGACTTATGGAGTAAATATAACAAATTCTTTATTTATTTACCATACCTCTCATTTATTTATATTTTTATTAATTTCCCATACCTCTTTTATAAATATGGTATTTGGCCCATAGGATTCACTTAAATAAAACCTATTCTTGAAAATGGGCGAATGGATTCACTTAAATAAAACCTATTCTTGAAAATGGGCGAATGGAAGGTTCTAACTCCTAATTTCAAGGGCTAAATTTACCTTTTTTACCCTATCCCTTAATAAAAGGTGGGCTATTTGAGGTGATTTGTAAAAATGTACTATGATACAAAATATTCGCCCACTAAAAATTTAAAACCCTTTAATTTCGCCAAAGGGCGAACATTCGCCCCTAAAATTTTCTATGGTTTGCAAGGATTGACTCAGGGATAGCCGACACGATTGAAGGCTACAAATTGCAAGGTAATTTGAACTGAGTTTAGACTTCTCTTGAACATATTGGAGACACAACAAAATGACTTGGCAGCATTTGACTCAACGATAATAGCCAAAACCTACTCAAGACTTTCAATAAGGTTCAATTAAATGTGAGACAAATGGATTCCCCAACCTGGACATATGTGTGATGGAGTGTCATGTTCAAGAGTGACATACTGCCTTAAATACAAGAAATAAAATTTTCTTCTAAATTTTACCCCACCATTACTGGCAAGTACCTAGGAGGATAACATATGAATGTCTTGTAATATCATCCTTCGAATGAGTCCATCGAAGTATTTTTAACAAACCCTAAGAAGGAATTGTTCGGGCTCGTCATGCTTAATGAGTCATGTACTGTTTAATTTTTATGAATCCAGTAAAGGGGTAACTCGATGCCAATTTCTTTTAAGAGTTTGAAAAAGACACAAAAAGGAAACTCATTCAATTCTTTTACCGTAAAATTTTAATAAGCCTGAAGAAAGTAAAGCTCGATGTTTTTTAGTTTTAAGGAGTCATAAGGAAAACATAAGTAAACTTCATCATGTTCTTTTTCATAAATTTAGTCTCTCAGGTCCGAAAAAGGATAAAATAATAAAAGAGAGAACTCTATTAACCATCATACAAGAGAGAACTCTTTTTCATAAATAGTCCAATTCAGTTCGTAAAAGGGGTAAAATTATACTGAGTGGACGGTTGTTCATTTACTTTTACGAGTTCGAACAATCAAGTGCTCAAAAATCTTTTCATGTCTTAAGAGTTTGAAAAGGGCTTAAAAAATAAATCTTTGGTTTTGCTTTTCATAAGTTTTAACGAGTTTGAAAAAGTGATAAAAATATACTCATATTACCGACTTTCAATTTAATCAATGAGCAGGAAAAGACGGAAAGAACTCGGCATTTTCATGCTCGTTTTACGAGCATGAAAATATATCAAAAGAAGCTCGATATTTTCATGAGTTTAATAAGTCTTGAAAATAATAACCAAAATGGACTCGAGATAGGTTTCATTTTACATAAGCTTGAAACAAAGAAAAATTGTGCTTGAGGGTGGTTTCATTTTTACACAAGCTTCAAACAAAGGAAAATTTTGCTTGAGACTAGTCTCTTTTTACACGAGCTTGAAACAGAGAAAATTGTTCTTGAGATAAGTTTTCATGCCCCCAGCATAATGACTGTAAGGGCACATGCCCCCCAAACTTCATTTCATTCACCTGAGTAGACTACAGCTTACTAATAGGTGGACAAAATTAATGTTCCTTTACAAGATCATATGAAAAAATTGACTCAATTAGGGGAGGATTTGTTTCATTTTTTAACGAGGTTTACACGGTAAAAGAACCATCCTCAAATGACTTGTTTCATTTTTTTAATGAGGTTGACACAGCAAAAGAACTATCCTCAAGGGACCTATTTCATTTTTTAACTAGGTTTACATAGGAAAAGAACCATACTCATAAGGACCTATTTCATTTTTTAACGAGGTTGACACAGTAAACGAATTATCCTCATGAGACCCTGTTTCATTTTTTAACGAGATTGACACAGTGAAAGAACCATCCTCATAAGACCCTGTTTCATTTTTTAAAGAGGTTGACACAGTAAAAGAACCATCCTCATAATGAGTTGTTTCATTTTTTGAATAGGTTGACATAGTAAAAGAAGAATCCTCGGGTACCTTGTTTCATGGCTTCCAAATGGAAGAAACACATGTCAAGGGACACCCCTTTATCATGGCTTCCAGAAGGTCTTCATCATATGGAAGAACAATTCCCTGGAAGGAACACATGTCAGGGGGATCAATAGGGATAAGAAAATCATATTCATATGCCCCCATTGAAGTTTTGACCATGTCATTTACTGGATCTAAGTCAAAAGAAGTCGAGAAAATAGTGAGAGGCTCGCTTGCATTGGTAACTGAAAACATGGGACGGGTTGCCACATAATTAACTCGTTGTGGGGTAGGTACCACTTCCATATAGTGAACATTCAGGGATGTCATATGACTAGTAGTTGAAGCAAGATCAACATATGAAAGTTGATCATCTATCACAATGTTTCCATTATGAGGGAAGGACATCACGCGAAAGAGTGTTGATATGATAGCTTTCATGTCATAGACATAGTCTCACCTAAGAAGAAAATTGAAATATAAGGGGCCTTGGACTACCATAAGATCAATACAAATAGTTTTACCTTCCAAGGTAATAGGTAACTTAGGAAGGACCCCTAAAGGTTCATTAATGGTTTTGTTAAAAGCTAACAGATTATGTGTAACAGGCACAAGCTGAGGGTCACCCAAGTCTTTCCAATCAGATGAGGATAAAATATTGACAGAAGCACCTTCATTTATACTTGTGTGATGCACCTTCTTACCATAATATTTCACAGTGATTTGGAAAGGGGTGGAAGAAGGAAAACAAGTTTTTGTCAGTCTACTCCAATCAAAAGAAATCGAATCATTACTTGGATGGGGTTCAAAAGCAACAGATGAAATGTCCCCATGTGTAGAAGAATTTGATGTAACATGAAGAACCTGAGCGGTATGAAGTTCACTCTTTAAAGGGAGAGTGGGATTGACCGAAGATGGAATCGATTTAACCACTTGATCAACAAATAGTCCATCAACATGGGTGATACATGTTTCGCCCTCCAATGGAAGAGTGGGATTAACTGTACTAGAATTTAGATCAATCACTTAGTCAACTAACGGTAGATGGGGAGAAAGTTCACGGTAATTAGTTGGAAGTTGTTTTTGTGAAACTATAAGTTTTTCCAACAATTTTGAGGCTTCATCCATGTGAGGGCAAAGGTGACTATGAAGAGTGCCTTTGCATAACCTACAAGGAAACCTGACCTTAATATTTTCCATGGAATCTGAGAATCATTGGTTGATGGATCAACAATAAGTTGATGAGAATTATTTGACCATAATTCCAAAACCTTAGGAATACCAGGACAATTGATAAGGAAGTGGTCACCCTTACAAATCTTTCAAGGGTATTTTTTCTTACGATGCATTATCAAAGTTCCCTCAACATTACCAATACTTATGGCCATGGTTGGTTGGTTGAATTCTTTCTTATCTGGCTTCTTCTTCTTCTTCCCTTTCTTCTTCTTCTTAGTCACCTAGTTACTAGCATCAAGGCTTTTACCAAGCGAAGAAGAAGAAAGGGAGGAGGACATGTTAGATGAAGGGTCAATAGTAGGTTGGTGATGTTGAGATGGAGAACTCGGTTGAGCTAGTACAATTGGAGTATTTGGAATTAAATAAGTTGAGAACAACCATACAGGTAAACCTATTGTGAATCCAGGAAGTGACAATGTAGCCATATAAGGAGGATCGACATTTGCAAAATCAAGAAAAGGATTAGGATTCCCGTTAAAAGAGAGGTCTTCATCGGTAACTTCTGGCATTATTTCCATTAGATTCAATCCAAATTTTTTTATTATTAAAATTAAATAATATTCACAATCCACGCACAAGGTCTTGTAAAAAGTAAAAAAAAAAACAAGGTAACACATGCTAAAAAACCTAGGGATTCAAACCATACAAACTGACTTGTCACAGAGATCCTTACTAGTTGGTGATGAAATCCAACGTTGCAGAGATCAAAGTGAAAAAGTTTATAGATATGAGCATTTGGAACCAGTTACACTGATAACCTGCTTAATGAAACAGTCTGGTGCAAGTAACTTCACTTATGCCATCTCGAGCAAAGATTACCCTCCAAAAAGTCCAAGTGATTCTAGTCAATGTTTGTTCCACGTGTAGTAGGACCTTCCCTCTTCCATCACCTTAGGTAGAGCCCTAGGATTATGGTCACTAATTTTACCAACTACAACATTTTTACTTGGGGGGGCAGTTGTAAATCGGACGTACATGTAAGGTCAGAGTAACAAAGCTCAATCCCCTTGAAAGCTCCTCAACATGGTTAATTGGAGGTTTACTTTCAAGTGACCCCAAGTACCTTTCGTCACCATTTTAATACATGAAAATCACTCTATCATATCCAACGAAGTGGGTACGATCACTTCACCAGATCCAACATGATCTCATGCTTAACTCATGTGTAAGAAGATCTTCCTGGAGCAAAACTGAAATAATTGGATTTCTCTCCCTAATGCAAGATTCTATTGTTTGTGTGTAGCTTTGGAAACTTTACTAACTTCCATATTCCAAATCCCTACAACCTAATCTACTGGAGGTGGAAAGAGCCCTAAAAATAATATAAATTCTAAATGAATTTTATTAACGCATTGTTATTAAGCTATTATTTACTCAAAGGGTAAATGGACATGAAACTGATGGTATTATGACTTGACCCAATACTCTAATGCATCAAATATGAAATTCGTAATCTCTTCATTTCGATGAATTCTAGCTAGAGTAATTAAAGAGGTTCTTCTTTAAAATATTAACTCCAAAATTTACCACTTCTAATTTTTCAATGCAATTCAAAGATCTAAGTTGCAAACCACGCAATGTAATTTATGCACAATTTGCTTGAAAACTATGCAAATATAATCTATGCACAATTTCCGTGAACACTATGCAAATGTAATCTATGCACAATTTTTTTCATGAAATGAGAATTCTAACCACGCAAATGTAATATATGCAAGAGAATTATTCAAAACAAAAACAAGATGATTCCAAAGCAGCGAAAGAACAACAAGCCTATTTCTCTTCACTAATCCAACTAAAGAACCAATCAAGTGTAAATAAAGGAAATCGAGTGAAAAAACCAAAGACCAAAAAAACAATGACATTCAAAGGAGATTATCGCTCAGACATAATGAAAGCAAAAACGTGCAAAAATTGTTAAGAAACTAAGACAAATATTTGAACAATGACCAAAGGAAAACAATTTCAAAACACCCAAAGAAATCCTTAAAATGAAAATGTTTGAATGAATGTTATGAAATCAACGCTTAAAGTGTAATTCTTATTAAACTTCAATATTGGAATAAAAATGACTCATGTTTTCAATGCAGCACAAGAAGTACATCTCATCAAAACATTAGTTCTTGAGAAACCCTACCTTTCAATCCTTGAAGATGAAAAAATCTCAAGAAAACTCCTTCACAACACCCGATCAAACACACGAAGACTGACTAGAAGCATAGACAAATGCAATGAAACCTTAAAAAGCAAAAATTATGACTTTAATGAGAGGAAAAGATATTTTTCCAAAAATTCTCAGAGTATGCGCAAGTAGCCAGTATAGTACAGTGCGTATTCGCACTGTTGCTAAAGGTAATCTATGTAAATATATGCTCTGTTTTTTAACAGAAACCGCACAGGTCGAGAAGCTTAAAGAAAAAAATAAAAGGGTATCCAAACAAATCACAAAATCTGAAAGGTCATTAACTTGTCAAGACTCAAATAAAGCTATCAAAAAAGGTTCGAGAATAAAAAACAAGGAGATGGAAGAGAATAGGACGTTCCCCAGTGGAGTCGCCAATTTTTTAGGTGGATAAATCCCTCTTGCTCATAAGAACGATCTCAGATCCTAAAAGGAAATTTTAACAAACAAACAATCAAGCTAATTCCTTCCCTGAATCTATCGTTTCCTGAATCATAAGTTAACAAGGTGGGAAAAGGAAATTCATACCTTATTACGACATGCTTGATTTAGATCCCCCTTTGTGCTTCAGTTCAGCTCCTCCATGCTTGAATCTATACCTACACACATGGAAACAACAAAGGATCAAAGGCATATGCAGCATAAATGATTCAATAATTCAAACTAGTGATCAAGAAGACTAGTAACAAACATCATTCCAATGGACAAATATAAATAACATCATTCCAATGGAAAAATATAAATAACATAAACCATCCATGAAATTCATCAATTAATCCATTAAACAATGTAGTGAGAATAAATGCTTGTTTGTATTGATTTTAGAAACATAAAGGAGTTACAAAACATGTGCCTTTATGTTGTGAAGCTCCTCCCATTGATCTCAATCCTCTCCAAGAATGATAATCTCTCTAATCTGATTCCCTCAGCATAAACTTACTCTCAGCAGCCTCCCTCAACTCCCCCACCTATGGCTTGATTAATAGGCCAAAAGGAAGTAGTTTGAGATCATTATTCCAAGGATGAGATCCACTAAAAGAGGGATGAAGGCTCCTTGAAGAATGGGAATTAGTTCCATCAAAAATGATATTGGCTCGAATAAAAATGATTTCGAGGCTTTCTATTGGGAATGATTTGCCCAACAATGCTTATAGATATCACTTTTTATTTTTACCTTGTATTGATTTACCTACGCATTTTATAGTGGAAGACAAAGTGCATATATGCGCAATTTATAGTGGAAGAAACTACACATGTGTGGATTTTATTCAAAAAAAACTGCACAGATGCTCAAAAATAGGATTTTATACCATTATATCCAGAAATTCCACTTTATTCAAGGTATATAAGTTGTTGAATTGCAAGGGAGTGCTTCATGACACTTGGATGGATGGCAAGAGATCCAATTTTGATGATCATTTTCCTTATGCGACAAAATGAGGTGTAACACAGATCTCCTCAAGCAAGCCAACAAGTTATCTCAAAGTAAGCCTCAAAACAAGCCTAAATGTTCCTAAGAAAGAGCCTTATAGTTTTCCTCAGATATGCTTCATAGAAATTCATATCAGTCTAGTGTATATGTCACTTCCTCATATTTGGATCTCCCTTAGACTCCCTCATATTCGAACATCTATCTCAGATGCATTTTTACCTCACAAATAGGTCTGAGACCATTGAAATGTGCCTCAAGAAAGACTGCCTCATACCACTAAAATGTGCCTTAGAAAGGATTGCCTTAGACCAACGAAATGTGTCTCAGGAAGAACTTCCTCAAACCACCGAAATTTTCCTTAGGAAGGACTGGCTCTGACCACTAAAATGTGCCTCATTAAATATTGTTGATCTACCTCAAGAGATAGTTTGGATTTGTCTCAAGAATGTATTAGATATGGACCAAAATTTAGGTTCAAGAATTGCCTAAATTAGGCCTCAGGAAAGGGGTCAAGATTGCCCTCAGATCAGGATTAGTTTTAATGAATGGATGCCACGATTTTTCCTCCTTAAACGACTCAGACTTATTGCATCATGAGGATGGAATTTTAGCTAAATAATGGCCTCAAATAAGGCCTGGAAGCTCCGTGAGAAAACCACCACAAAATCTAAGCCAAATCAATCAAAGAGCCTTTTTTTTAGGCTTCCTTCTCAATATCTTCAACGTTGCTCAAAGTCTCAGACTAATCCTTGGTATTATTCGTGCAAAGCCACAAATTGAGAGCTTATAATGTCCACAATTAGGGTGAATATGTACAGTTTGGAGGAGGGTCAAATATAGGGTCGACCTGCCCTTAAGAATAATAAATTTAGTTATGTTATAAACCCTATAACAGGCTAACCAACACAGGAGGCTTAGCTCACCTTCAAAAAAAAAATAAAAAATTTTCTTCAAATTGTCTCTGAACATGTCTTTTTTTTCCATGTTATTCATAATAGTCATTGAATTCATTTGAAATAGATTATCCTCGATATCTAATCTCAAGCATTTTATTTTCAAATCAGTTTCATTTTCTACAAGTTCCTTGAATATTCATAAATTTTAAAAAGCTTTTGACTTATTTTTAAGAAAACAGACCTAGGTCATCCTTGGTTAGTCGTCAATAAGAAACATGAAGTATTTTTTTCCATCTAGACCTTTTTCTCTTGTTGGCCCACATAGATCAATATGTACAAGTTCCAATGCTTTTGTTGTGGAATGTTCCTTAGTGTTGAACTCAACTCTTGTTTTTTTCCATGTTGACAATGCTTTCACATTGTATTTGAAGGCTTTTTAATTTCAAACATATTCTTTATAGCTTCATTCTTTTGGTCTTGATAACATTGTCAAAGTGTATATGTCCCAATATTCTATGTCAAAGGAAACTTGCATCCTCCTTTCCCATGAAACATCTTTCCTTTCCAATCTCACTTAAGAGGTATATGTTTTTTGGGTTTCTTATTGTTGTTGCAAACATTTTCTCTGATCCTTATTTCCTTATTTCACATTCTTTTGAATTGAATATAAGTGTGTGTCCTTGATCACGTATTTAGTTAACACTTAGAAAATTATGCTTTATAACTTCAACAAGTAAAACATTTTTTGTCATCGCATCTTTGCTTTGCAAGGCTAATTTTTCCTTTCCCTATAATTTTGGTAGAGTTATCATAGTCAAAAGTGATAGATCCTTCTTTTTCTTTCTCCAATGTTACAAATCTATTTTTTTCTCCAGTCATATGCTTTGAACAACCACTATCATATATCATTGTCTTTTTCTACTTTGGGTTTGTAAGGCAAACACATATACCTAGCCTTCAAATCTACCTACTTCCTTTTCCAAGTTCTTGGTTGTTCCCCCATATGATGGACATGAACCTGCCTTGTTCCCCTTGAAGGAACTATCAAATTTCCTCTAAAAATTTTAGTTGTGTCCAAAATTGTTGCATTTGTAACATTTAGTTTCATAACTAAGAGTGCCAAAATTGTGATAATATCTACTAAAGATGTCACGATATTTTCTACCATAACTACGTTCATAGTAATTATGGGACTTCCATAGCTATTTCTTGTATTTATACCTTTTGCATAGACTCTACAGTTTATAGCCTTATGCCCAAAATTATTACAATAAGAACACAAGCCAAGAAGTATATTTCAATACATGAGTGGAGGTTGTCTTCTTGATGGTGTTGTTCTTCTGAATTCATGATCTTTTTCTTGAATCTTATTCATTGTTGGTTTTTGTACATCCTCCTTTTATGTCTTGCATTATTCCTTCTTTATGGGACCCTTAAGTGTGTCAACACATCTTGCTTGCATTGCTTCCTTTTTTTCATCATATAGCTTGAACCTTTATCAGTATTATTTTGTTTGTATGATATTCCAAAACTATCATTGACATGTTTTTGGTTGCTAATGATTTCATCTGGTACGTTGGTGTTGTTTTCAAAATTTTGTCGGATATCCTTCTTCTGTAGTTCCTCAAGGAAATCATCTTAACTACTAGATTCCCATTTATTCTCTCCTTCTCTTCCAACTGTCTCTTGAGTGTTTCTTCTATCACTTTGGCTTCTTCTAATTGTAATTTCAGATTTATGATAGCCTATTCATTCTCTTCGGAGTTCTTGTTGGGACTTCGTCAACATTCCTTTAGTATCTTCACCTCTTCCTTGAGTATGAGATTTTTCTTCCTTGTTCTTTGAAGATATCTTAAGGCACTAACAAATTTAGCCTCAAGATCAACTTCTCCTTCTTCTTCTTCATAATTTCCTCCATAATTTTTAAGGGTTTCATTATGATTACCTAATTCCATGAAGAGCACTCTATCAAAAAATTTGTCACTATCGTCATCTCCATCAAATGAGCTACTATTGTCTCTTGAATAAAGACTTTTCTTCTTGAACAATTTCCCCTTGTTCATTCCTCTGTTTCTTTTCTGATATTTATTTTCTTTCCTATAACTTTATTCTTCATCACTATCTCACCTAGTTGCAAAAGGACATTTAGAAGAAAAATTACCAATTATACCACATTTGATTATCTTTTCTATCTTTTTGTGAGGCTGAATTATAAGGTGTTGATCCATCTTTTCTATCTTTTCTGGTTTCATATTAGCATGGAAGCTAATATGAATGGCATGCAAGTTAAGATGGATGGCGTGGAAGCTAAGATGAATGGCATGGATGCTAAAATGAATGGCATGGATGCTAAGATGGAAGAATTGAAGATAAATTTGAATAAGTTGCTACAAGAAATGGTTACTAATGGTGAAAAGGTAGTAAAGGAACTCATGATGAGAAAAAAAGAAATGTTAATCTGATTTCAAAGGACTTAATGTTGGCTTTGAGACCCACCATGTCCAAAAATCCATGAGGAAGTTTGATGGCAAGGATCCGGGAACATGGATATACAGATGGAGCAATTTTCAATCTCCATAAATGTGCAAAACACACAAAAGGTACGTATTGCAACTTTATATTTGGAACCAAATCAGTTTGTATGGTATCGATGGCTTTGCTCTCATAAACAAATTGTCACTTGGGCAATTTTTACGGAAGAAACGATAGCACATTATAAGGATACAAAAAGAAACACCTTTTTTAGCCAATTGATAAATCTCAAACAAAAGGGTTCAATGATGGAGCACATTGAGGACTTCCAAAAATTGAACATAAGGGTAAAATATATTCCAGACAAGCATAGGATTGATATGTTCATAGGGACTTTAAAGGATAATATCCAACATGAGGTTCGCCTTTGGGAACTTGATTCATTGGAGAAGGCATTCAGGTTAGCAAGAAAAATGGAAAGCAAAATTATGGCAACCAGGAATCCTACCACTCGCAACTATAAAGATGGAAGTTTTGTTGCCCCTAGCCTTCCACAACTTACAAGGTTGACACTACAACAATTGGAAGAAAAAAGAGAAAAAGGGCTTTGTTACAGTTGTGATAGCAAATACACTGAGTATGATGAGAAGAAATTATTCTACATAGATTGTGAAGAGTAGGAAGAAAATGAACAAGAAATGTCAAAAGAAGAGGATATACTCCAGGAAAAAACCCTATATAATGAAGAAATGAATCCGACCATATCTTGTAATGCATTGGCTGGAATTACCACTCCTCAAACTATTAAGATAGAAGGACATATCAAGAAGAAAAAGGTAATAGTTTTGATTGATTCGGGAAGTACCCATAATTTTATTCATTGTAAGATAGCCAAGGAATTGAATTGCTTCCTATATCCAGCACCAGCGTGTCAAGTGATGGTTGCAAGTGGAGGAACCATAAATTGCTCTAGAAAGTGCCATAATATGAAGTTATCCATGGGAGAATATGTATTGAATATCCCAATGCTTTCCATTCCAATGGGTGGTGTTGATATTATACTAGGAGTCTAATGGCTACAATCCTTGGGTACAATAGCTTTTAATTTTCAAGAACTTTTCATGAAATTTTGTGCAGAAGGAAACGAAGTTGAATTAAGGGGTATTGCAAGGAAACCGGGAAAGATAATCAACTCTAACAGTATGACAAAGCTTCTAAAGAAGGAACAACGAGGCGTAATTGCACAATTAAGTTCGCTAGAGGTTCCCACATCGAAATCATCTATTTCTCCAGATCTCCAAAAAGTCTTGGGCAATCATTCAAAGGTATTTGAGACTCTCAAAGGTCTCCCACCTATTCGTGATCATGATCATGTTATTCATTTGATTCTAGGAAGTGTTCCTCCAAACATCAGGTCGTACAAATATCCCTGTGCTCAAAAGAATGAAATTGAACGTATGGTTGCAGAAATGCTAGAGGCTGGTATAATTCAACCTAGTCAAATTTCTTTCTCTACTCCAGTAGTATTGGTGCAAAAGAAGGATGGATCATGGCGCATGTGTCCGGATTATAGGGAGCTCAACAAGATCACTATTAAAGATAAATTTCCCATTCCT
>APFE030170580.1:0-13627 GCA_000404065.3 Pinus taeda | reverse complement strand
TTTGATGCCATAGCATGGTCTTTTCTCCAGAGACCACTAGATTTTCTGCTCCACTTTTAGGAACCACAGAACCGTTGCACCCATCAATAATAGTGCTACCTTGCAGCTTGTATAGAGTTCCAATCCGAACTCCCCGCATCAATAATAGTGCTCCCCGAACCATCTTGCAGGTATATTTCTCGAACACTTTTTACACCTCCATCATCCAGCATGCTTACACAAATCCGATTTATAGCTAATGCAGGAATATGTAGAACACCCAGAAGTGTTCTAATCCTTCCACCTTGCTGCTTCAATTTGACTTTTCTATGACCAATGATTCTAGCCTTCCTATCATCCCCCAAGAATATATCACCACCATCATATTTCTCATACTCGCAGAACCAATCTCTATGGGGAGAGAAGTGAAAGGTTGCACCTGAGTCAATCAACCATGCCTCATGATCTACATGTGTACTTGAAGAAGAATCCATGTACACATCCCTACCTTCATCTGAGGTGGTTTTCACCTATGCAGAAGGAGCGTCATTATATCCCTTTCCTTTCTCAGGAGCTTTAGATTTACAATCCCTTTTGTAGTGCCCTTCCTTTCCGCATTTCTAGCACACCTTTATAGGTTTTCCTGGAGATTCTGATCTCCCACTCGAGGACTTATTTTTGTTTCTATTCTGGGACCATCCTCGTACAAACAAGGCATCACCATTATGCTCCAAATTTTTCTGTCTCATCTCCTCCATCAACAAGGCTAAAACTATTTCATCAAACTATAAGGAAGTTGCATTGCTACCTATTGTAACAACCAGACTATCCCACGAATATGGTAGAGAACACAACAAACTGATGCACTTATCTTCATCTAACATTTTAATATCAACAGATAATAATTGACTTACCACATTAAATGTGTTCATATTCTCTATCACCGAGTCTCCATCTTTCATCATTGGGTTATACAGATTTTTCTGTAGGAATATTTTATTCACCAGAGACTTAGATTGGTACAAAGTCCCTAACTTGTCCCATAAACCCTTCGTCGTAGGTTCCCCTGATACATTCAACAATATTGAATCTGTGACACACAATCGTATTATGTTTTTATCCTTCCGATCCAACTTCTTTCATTCTTCATCGGACACTCCCATTGGTTTAGTACATGTATCTACCGGGATTCACTAATCTTTATCCACCAATAAATCCTCCATATTGAGTTTCCACAACTCAAAACTATAACCATTAAATTTCTCAATCTCTATATTTCCACTGCTTTCCATCTTCTTTCACCACAAGAATTGATCCCGCAGATCTCCCACTCAACAGGGTCTACCATAGGCCTGAGAAAAACCCCTTAGCAACAAAGGCATCCCCTTGAAGCCAAAACAACTATGATACCATATGTAGGTTTTAACTCCGTACATAAATTACTTGCATACGAATTTTGAAAACAAAAAATAAACAATGGCGAGAGAATAACACATAAAACAAATATACATAGAGATTTTCCCTTGGATCCCAAAACTTAGACTACCAGATTGTTGTTTCATTCTGTTCTTTTCAATGTTACAATACATATATATACATGTCAAAGCATCCATAAACCCAATCCATTAACCCTGGATTAGAATATAACCGTAATTCCCTTGATTGGATCTACAAAATACCATGGACCGAAAACCATTGTGCTGAAAGGCATGTGCGAAAACCGTGCAAAAAATGATAGGTAGGTCCGACCACCTAATATAGGGTCTAAAAGAAAATTCTCAGGACACCGGGGCTAGTCATGGAAAGAATATAACACAACCCAATAGATGTGGCCTTTGAAAACTCATGACACAAGTTGACATGACACTACTAACATGGACTAGCTCTCTGAGGTGGCAATGTCAAGTCATTGTTGCTGTTGAGCAATAGATGTGTTCTTGGATGTGCTCCCTTTTCTCCTCTGCATAGCTTGATGATGCGGGGTATTCAATGATATTTAGTCTTGAAATGTGGTTGCATGCATGTGCTCCCTTTTCTTGTACTTGATAAGATTATTTGTCCATCTAGTTGTAAGTGAGTCTTCTATCATGTTCACTCCTTCATCTCCTTCATTGTCTCACCATGATCTAACAATGTACCTTTTCCTACAATTCACTCATGATGAGATGACATCAAATCCAAAAACTTCTTAGTCTAAGATGATGCATTGTTATCCATGGACTTGACCTGGGATAGGTGACAAGTTGGGAAAGAGGGCCAAGTAAATGCACATTGCGTAATTCCAGGTGACAGGGAGGGCAATTGGTTATTGAGACTGCACAAAGTGTAGCTCAGGCTTGATTGAGGAACTCCTGAGCACAATATTTATTGTTGGGAAAAATTGCACAGAGGTCACTGGGAGACATGATTGCGTAGTTGAGGCCATTAGTGGTCACTACAATATGGGACCCTGGTAGGCAGGTCTGCACATTTTTCAGAGGCAAGGGAGGACTGGGTAGAAGAGGGACCTAGGAGGACAAATCTACGTAGTTCTTGGGATCAGTGAGTCCCGACTGAGGGAGGACACTGGGAGATAGTTTTGCGTAGTTATGGGAGGCAAGGTAGGCTTGGGTCTTTGCGCATTGTGGGGTTATAGAAAGCAGGGAGGAAGATTGATGATTGATCATTCAAAATGCGCAGTTGAGGTCAAACTTGAAGAAGCTATTGTGTAATTCTGGGGAGGAAGACAGCCTGCTCAACTCTAGAATTGCGTAGTGCAACTGCCCCGAGGGATAATGATTGTGCACTATGCAGTTCTAGACAACACGGTTGCATTATTGAGGGTTGAGACTGCATAATGCGCAATTCAGTCAAGGTCCAATGAAAGAGAGTTGTCTGATCGGGAGGATTTTCGGAAAAATGGCTGTGTGGGGGTGGCAAGTGAACTTGTGAGGAACTTGAAATTGTGATCACACACTTAGTGTATTTCAATGACACGAAAACATAGAGAATTGGAACAAAAACACAAAGCCTTACCCTTTGCAAGATTGTCTAGAACAAAAAGCAACAAGTGTGACACTTGAGATAAACCCTAGGATGACCGTGATGACACTTGTGCAACATTGCTTAAAACTTTCTGCATGAGTGCGACCAATGTTTACATAGCTAGGATAACTTGAACACACAAAACATAGTTACAGATCAAACGGGAAAATTACCTAGTACCTTTTTTTTGCGGTAGCAAAAAATTACTTGATTTTGAAAAATAGTGATTCAGAATACACCTTTTTTTTTAAGCATATTTTTGGCACTTTAATTTTTTTTATGTATCAAGTATGAACATTTTTTTTAAATGTTAGTGATTTTCATGTTGATTTTAAAAGGTGTTGATGCAACATCAACACTTTTTTTTTAGAGAGCTTATTTTTGACACTTTAATTAATTAATTTATTTATTTATGTATCGAGTATGAACATTTCTTTTTGTTAGTGATTTTTATCTTGATTTTGAAAAGTCCTGATGAGCATCAACCATTTTTGTTTAGAGAGCTTATTTTTTACACTTTAAATTTTCTAATGTACTAAGTGTGGATATTGTTTTTAAATGTCAGTGATCTTCATGTTGATAATAAAGCATAATGTTTTTTTAAAACATGACAAAAAAAATCAAATACAAAAAATATATAAAAAAGAAAAAAAAAAACCCATAGAAATATTTGAAAAAAACCAAAAAAAATTTAAAAAAAAAACTTGTAAAATAAAATACTAAAAAAACATTAAATAAATAAAAAATAAAAAAACAAATTTATATAAAAAAATAAAAGTTTTCCAAAAAACTTTGTTTTTAAGGGAAAACCAATAAAACAAAAAAAAAAAATTGATAAAACCATTTTTTTAAGTAAAAATACCAAATAAAAATATAGGAGAAAACCTCATTTAAAAAAATAATAATTACAAAAAAATCTAAAATTAAATTAAATATTTTTAAAATTAAAAAAAAAAAAAAAGAAAAAAAAAAAAAAAATTTGGATTTTTTTTTTTTTTTTTTTTAAAATTAAATAATATATATATAAAAGAAAATTAAAATTTTTAAATTTTTAAATATTTTTTTCCAAGGAAAAAAACGAACTTTTTTATAAGGAATAAAAAAGTTACAAGCACATGAGTTAACATTCTAGCTTTCACTGAGCATTTTGAGACCGTCTTCTGTCCTCAAGGAGAGAGAAACTCATCCCCTTATATCGTTGAGTCCAACCAGAAAGAAAATAAGCACTTTAACGCTTACTTCCAGCACTGTAACGTTGCCTTCTCAAGGCAAACTCTGTCAATAACAGTTTGATGAAACCATATCAAAAATTGAAAAACATGGGCCTCCTTTTATAACAGGAAAATGACCCAGGGTTCAGTTTTAAAGATTGTTTCAATAATGTCTATCCGGGAAAAAAACACAGGATAGAGCCCAACTGAGTTTTGTTTTAACATAAAGCAGAGAAAAACAAAACGTGCTATAACAAGATACGACACAAAAAGACCAGCATCCTGAAAACAACAGAGCATTTTAAGATAAAGGAATCTAGTGCGGAGGGAGATCCGACACACGGATCTGTTCTTTCATTTGTTCAGTGATCATCCATGAATCCACAGCAAGCTGCACACCTTCTTTAGAAAACTTGTCTGCCTCTTCATTTCTGTCCCTGTAAATATGTTCAATGGAAAAGAAGTTAAACTGGAGCTTTAAACTTTGAATTTCATCTAGCAGCGGTCTCAACATGTAATTTTGACACCTATATTTTCCAATGACCCAGTTTATTACATTCAGAGAGTCCCCAAAGATCTGAACCGAGAAGATGTTTTTGCTTATTAGCCAACATAAGAGGAGTTTTAGGGCAGATAGTTCAGCAAAATTGTTTGTGCCATGTCCTAAACCCACAACAGCTTTGAGGGAGTGAGTAGGGCTGATATGGATGACAATCCCAACACCTGCAGAATTGTTTTGGGCTGCCCCATCGAAATACACCAATGGAATGCCTTCCCTGATTTGTTCTTCCTTTTTGTGTCCTGAGTTCTAAGATTCTTCAGGTTCCGGAATGCTAGATAGTATAGCTAAACTCTGCATAGCAATCGCCTCTGCTGGAGTACGCTGATCTCTGAAGAGACTTCTATTTCTAGCAATCCATATACCCCAGCAGATGATGGGTGGAAGATTTCTTAAGTTCCTCTCTATATAGTGGTTCCACCAATATTCCCAAACTGCCAGAAAAGACTCCCCCTCCCATCTGAACATTTTACCTAATAGTTTTTGCACTTCTTCCCAGACTTTCCTTGCAAAAGGGCAGGCGACGAACAAATGATGAATGGATTCAGAGTTAGAGAAGCATAGGGGGCAACTACCTAGACCTTGTTTGAATCTGGATTGAAGGATGTCCCAGGTAGGAATTTTCTTTTTCAATACACACCATATGAATAATTCTTGTTTTCTTGGGCATTTTATTAATTTTTAAATTAAAAATAAAGAATATTTATAAAAAAATTTAAAATTTTAATGAAAAAAAAAAAAAAAAATTTAAAAATTTAATTAAAAAAAAATTTCTTGCCACCCACCTCGACCTCACTTCGCTTACCCCCCCGCATCCTCCTTCCCCGTTCTTCCCACCCACCACCCAGTCACTCCCTCCTTTCCCGCCTCACCCTTCCCGCCCTCTCCCCACCCCCTTCCCACCTCTCCCACCCTACCCTACCCCCCTTCCGCCCTCCTCTCGCTCCATGCCCATGTCCTCCCTCCCTGTTATAGACATATTTGGGCATTGCAACCCCAATCTCATATGTCCATAAACCAAGGGCTTCTAAGCCCTAAAAGAGTTTTTTTATACCCTAAAGGAACAAGGTCAGCTAATTACATCATCTCCTAGAAGTTCTCCCTGAGAAACTACTCAAAACTGGTCAAAACTGGATCATACAGACTGCTTAGTGCTAAGGGTGCGATGCATCTCACCTTCTACATGCAAAAAGTGCGATGCATACTAAAAATCCCTTCTGTAGGGTGCGATGAGTGAGAGCAGACAAATGGCAGACATAGTTGGCTAGGTGGAAACCCAAAGAATCTTCTAGAAACTGCCCATTTGACATTTGCTTCTCTGAATTCGCCCAGGAATGAGTAAGAGATCATGAAATCTCGAAGTGGAACCAAGAACTATCAGAGAAATGATACTAATCAAAATCCCATAAGCTAACTCACACACCTGCAAATATCTATATATGGATCCCTCATCCTAGAGGTCTAGGGGTTGGAATTTTGTATTTTGTAAGGAAGTGTTGTTGGTTTCTTTGTGAAACATTGTATTGTTGGGTGATCTAAGCTTTTCATGAGGTGAAGAGGGCTTTCATGCTTGGAGGATGGCGCTGGATCAGATAGCCTGGTTGTAATCCTCTCTTCTACTACTTCTACCAATAAAGCTATTTGAGTTTTCCTCCATATACTTGTATATCTCTAAATCTTGTATTCGTGTATGCATTTGCATGGTTAATATATATCTGATCCTATATTGTTTATGGTTATAGATCTCTATGCTTTGATGGCATTTTGCTTCTTTGACTCTATAGGTGTTCTTTGAAGCGGGATAAGTGAGAAAAGAGTGGCGAAAGCTCTATCAAAGGAGAGAGGAAACAAGTAAGGAGCCCAGCGAAAGACTGAGGTTGGTACTCCCTACTTCTCTCTCATCTATCTCTCATAAAGGAAAACACAAGTAACTTTAAATTGTTTGTTTCTAAGATAGCTACCCCTCTTAGTGGGACTATCATCTCTGAATGGACACTAGTTTCCTCAATAACAAAATGGCGACTCGCCTGGGGAGCAAATAGTTTGTTTGCTTGTTTCTATTTGTTTGCTTTATAAACTATAGATGGAGCCTGAAGTTAAGCCAGCTAGCCTTCGAACTGCTTTTGCTATGCAACTGCAAAGTAGAGCAATGCTGCTTCAGTCAATATCCGGGTTAGTTTATGAACTGAACATCTAACTTGCAAACATCCTAAGTGCCCTGGTGGTAGCTCAAGTAACCTCATTAGATCAGCCCCTGTACTTTGTGTTTACTGTTTATCATTAGCTCAGCCTAAATCCCTGAACTTAGCTACAAACTATGAGTGAAAACCAAGGTCAGTCTCGTCCCTGGACCATCACACTGTCTCTCATTGGCAACCTGGATGCATCGCACCTCCCATGTGTTGCAGGTGAGATGCATCCTTGTTTCCCTCTGTTATAGGTGCGATGAGCGAATGAGACTCTTTCTGCCTCCAGATTTTGGTTTTTTCTTCATTGTCTTCATCTTCATTCAGTAGTTTTGCTGTCTATGATTAGTATATCACTATTGAAACTCTCTTGCTTTGCATTATTCAACCTCCATTGATAAAGAATTGTGAATGTTTTTATGTATTTTTCATCATTTACAGTTCTCCTTTGCAAACAATAGCTTAATTGAACTGTCGTCTTTTGATTTGAAAGTGTCGCAAGTGTTGTTTTCAGTAAAAGAAAAGAGTGTCGTAAAGTCTTCCTCTTTTAGATAGTCGATTACACTTTTTCCATTGTATTTGATTTGAATCATCAATTCTTTGAAGTGTTGAAAGCAGTTTTCAAATCGAAATTGAAACGTTGTCTTAATATTCCTTTCGTTTTTTGAAAAGAAATTGTTGAAGTGTCGCTTTGAGAAAAGATAGTTCAGATATATACTTATTTTTCTTTTTGTTATTCTCACATTAAGGAAACTAAGAAACAAATACATGCATGTGCATTTGCATTTAGACTGCATGCAAAAATTGATTTAGGACAGTGTATCTTAGTGTGTGCTCTCTGCTCTATGTTGAAAGAATTTTACTTCACTTTCCTTAGTAGCTAGTATTTTCATTGCAAAAATAAAGTAAACGACTATTTATCATCTTAGCTTGCATATTTAGGAATTCTATATCTACATCATGCAGTGAACCTTAAAGGAAAACTTCTTAAGAAAGATCAACTATAAAATAAACCTCAATGAACATAAAAACGCTTTGGAACCTAATGTACAACATCTAGAAGTCTAGGATAGAGATGTAATCCAGTGTCGTAAAACTTGGTAACTATCATTTTCATCGTAGGTTGGGTGATTCCACCTCTTCGATACGACAAGTGTCAGTACGGACTTGTGCTCCCACGTACCATCGAGTATATATTGGGAGACCAAAATAGGCTATATCCTTCATCCTTAGGAAGCCGTGTCTGCTGCCCTATCAATCGCAATGCACTGAACACAACATTCAAGAAGATTGACTGTCGTACATAAAAAGTATTCTGTAGTTTTGCGATTGGTTTGGTAATCCCTTTGTTTAGATGTCTAGAGTAGTCACTTTCACTCCTTTTCAGACTCCTTAAAAGAAAAAGTCCATCTGAGCACTTGTCACTTCAGGCTCATTAAAAATTGAAGGCGACTAGAGTCATCTTTAGCTTTTTCTCGACTCTTAAAAATTGAAAAAGCAAGTTGTGTCAAAGTTTCATAAAATTTATTTTAATTGGAATAACATCATTTTTCCCTCATTGGTATTAGGTTGAGAAAATGGAGTCCACCAATCAAGGATTTTTCCATGGGGGGAATCCTAGTCCCTTCTCCTCTTGGGAATATGTCGGTGCACTTCATATGGCTACATTGTCCCTTCCAAGACTTACAATTGGCTTCAAGTATGGCTTTTCTCGACATCTGTCACTCAAAACACCGTGATTCTTGAGCAATCAAATCAGCAACTAGATGACACTAGAGTTACCCCCCAACGTTCTACTTTGTTTGTTTCTCACTCTCCTTCTTCCTCTTCGCTTGGTGAAGTTGGTAAAACTAAAAACCAAGTAACTGAGAAGAAGAAGAAAGGGAAGGAGAAGAAGAAGAAGAAGCCAACGAAAAAAGGGGGCAACCATGCATCGTCTGGTGAAAATCCACACACTGCACCATCCAAACCTAAATCTCCATGTGTCATTTGCAAAGGAGACCACTATCATCAAGATTGTCCTTGCATCCCACGGATCTTAAGGGACCGGTATCCCCGCTTGCACAATCCAGTGTCCTCAACCTCTGATGATCATGTCGAAAGTACACCGTTAACTAGTGAAAACGAAGTCAATGGAAAAAAAGGAAGATCTAAATTTCCTTGTAGAATGTGTGAAGGTGATCATGCTCTCCACCATTGTCCCTTCTTGGATGAAGCTAAAAGAGTCTTGGATAACCGTCTTGCTTCACTGCTACGACTTCCTCCTAGATACAAGAAACTCTTGCCGAGTCCATCACTAGTTGAAAATATGGCTGACACACCTTTGTTGTCAGTCAAAGCATCTATCATTGAAGATAAACCCTCTGAGTCCACACAGGACCAAAGTCAACAGGTCGAGACGGCAGTCAGCCCAGTCTTGTCTTCAGAGGATCTACCTTCAGATGATACAGTCACCAAAGAGAATGAGAACGACACCATTCAAATTCTTTTTGTTAACACAGAATCCGATGAACTCGAGGGAAATCTACCCGTTCCTTTACCGCAGGAAGGAAGTTCGTCAGAGATTCATCCGACCGTCTATTCGGTCCCTCCTCCAAGCAATCTAGTCATTTCCTTCGATTGGAATCTACTAGGGAGACACCGCCTACCATCTAATGTACCATTCCGAATCATATTACAGGTTTAAAAAATGATCATGGTTGGTACTATCATAGATGAAGGGGCTTTCGTGAGTATCCTTTCCTCCACTGCTTGGAAAGCGCTTGGTTCACCATCGCTTCTGCCTGAGATTCGAAATCTGTCAGGCTTCAACAAAGGAACCAGTCGACCGTTAGGGATCCTTCCAAATTTGCCTATAACTTTGAGAAGGAAAATTGTTTATCTGAACGTGATGGTAGTCCAAGGGCCATTATATTACAATATACTCATTGGGCGTGACTACATTTATAGCATCGGAGCTATTGTTTCCTCACTCTTTCGAGTGATGTGTTTGCTGCATGAAGGCAGAGTGGTCCAGCTTGTAGACCAGCTTTCATTCCCTAGTTCAAACACAACTACTAGTCTGCTTCCCATTCCCTGGTCTACTTTGGCAGGAAAACCCCAGATATAAGGTAGGTTTCCGCGTAGGATATATGACTAGTCTGACACACCCTCCCGTGTAGGAAAATGGGATTAGACTAGAATAATATTCCCTTGTCAAAAGGTTATGTGATTGGAACTGACACCATTCACCTTTGTCTATTTCGATGGACATAGCCAAGGAAGTGTTTTGTCTACAAATGCGGATGGAACAATCTTGCTAATGCGAGAACTTCCATATGGTAACCTAGAAACTCTACTTCTCTTTATACCTGGGGGCATGCAAACCTTTTGCACACAAGTGAAAAGCGACCTTTTATTTTTGTAGTTTGCAGGCTCTCAACCCTTTAACCTCGTAGGTAGGTCATTCCTAGCTTGCATAAAAAAGGCTTTGGAGCAAAGTTGTGAATGGGGCAAGCTCCCTAAAAAATGAACCTACTGATGAGAGACATCCTTATTATACGACTGGCACGAGCAGGTTTACGCGAAGTTCAATCTCATTAAAAAATAAACCTAGCAATGAGCATATGTTCCCCCAGAGTTTAATCTCATTAGAAAAAATGAACCCACTTTTCGGTAAATAACCTTTGTGATCACATTGCTATCAACTTTTGAGCCTTGGTCGTGTTCTTACCATCACCTCCACTTTTTAGTCGATCATATGCCTCCACTTGATTGTTTACTCTTTTTGAGGAACAGTTGTGACGAGTGATTCTGTTAGCCACCTTCTTTACACTCCCGTGATTGAAAAATTTCAAATCTTACCTGGAACCAGCCGCTACTTGAAAATATCACTCATTCCTCGAAGATGAGTCTTTTTTAAGCTCTTTTTAGACTCGTAAAATATAAAAATATTGTCGAGCAATTGGCCTCTCCAGCTTGTTAAAGTGATTGGAAGTGACATCCCTCTTCTATATTTTAATATTTTTAGACCTGAGGGATCATTACAGAAAAAGATCGAGCGCTTGTCTTATTCGGCTCATTAAAGTGATCGAAAAGGTCATCCCTTTCGTATTATTTTATACTTTTTCAGAATTAAGGGATTATACTACGAAAAGGATTACTGGAGTTTCCATTCCGTCTCTTTTCAGACTCTCTAAAATTGAAAAGGACCCAGTTATCTTTGTCGTTAAACTCGTTAAAACAATAGCAACAAAATTGTCCATTATAGACAAGAGCAAGTTTCACTCTCGCTAGGCTTGCTAAAACATAGCGACAGGTTTTCTCGAAGAGCAAATTATAGAAGAAGCATATGTTATCCTCCTCAAGCTTGACAAAAATAAAGAGGTACCGGTCAACAATGACTGGGGAAAAATTGGGAAAAAACTTGAAAAGATTCATTGGTAGTAGGTCGCTCTTGAACATGACACTTTCACTCCATCACCATAATTGAGTCGGGTTGGGTTATTCTGTTCACCGGTCACATCACCATTGGTCTTCTGTACCATCCATTGCTGGGGTTTATGCTACCAATCCATTTCAGTGTTGCCGATATGTTCAAGCATAAAAAAATTTAGGGGAAAATGTTCGCCCTTTGGCGAAATTAAGGGGTTTTAAATTTTTAGTGGGAAAATATTTTGTATCATAGTACATTTTTACAAATCACCTCAAATAGCCCACCTTATTTTAAGGGAGAGGGTAAAAAAGGTAAATTTAGCCCTTGAATTAGGAGTTACAACCTTCCATTCGCCCTAATTTTCAAGAATAGGTTTTATTTAAGTGAATCCATTCCCCCATTTTCAAAAATAGGATTTATTTAAGTGAATCCTATGGGCCAAATACCATATTTATAAAAGAGGTATATTAAATTAATAAAAATATAAATAAATGAGAAGTATGATAAATAAATAAAATATTTTTTATATTTACTCCATAAGTCACCTTATATACATGCAAGGGTGTAAACAAATAAAAATATAAGTAAAGTGGAGGTATGGTAAAGAAATAAAACGTCTTTTTATACTTACTTGAAAGGTATGGTAAATCAATAAAAATATAAATAAACTGGACGTATGGTAAATAAATAAAACTTATTTTTATATTTAGTACATAACCCTCGTTCTATTTACGAAGGCTCAAGAAAGAGGTTTTATTTAAGTGAATCCTATGGGCCAAATACCATATTTGTAAAAGAGGTATGGTAAATTAATAAAAAAAATAAATAAACGAAAGGTATGGTAAACAAATAAAACATTTTTTTTATATTTACTCCATAAGTCACCTTATATTTACGAAGACTCAAAAAAATGTGTTATATTTAGGTGAAACCTATGGGCAAAATACTATGGGACAAATACCATGGACTATATTGTTATTAATACCATGCAAAAAAACATTATTAACCCTAATATTAGTATTAATAAAAATAAAAATGGCACATGGTATTGACCCATGGTATTCACCATGGCACATGGTATTGACCCATGGTATTCACCTAGAATGTAGCCTATTTAAATGGGGGAATTAAACCAGCATAGATCCTTCTTTACTCTGGATCTACTAAACCCCAAGAGGTATCAAATATCTAGCATAGAATGAAAAATATTTGATCCCTCTCGGGGCTTGGTGGATCAAGAGTAAAAATGGATGTTGTAATTTAATGTAAAAATCAACTATTAATTTTATTAATTTTTATAAATTACTAATAGTAATTTTTAAGCTCCAAGTTTATGATAACCCATGGTATTGGCCCATGGTAATACCATGGTATTCAAGTGAGCATAGACTATTTAAAGGGGAAATTCTATCATCTTAGATTCATCTTAATTCTGGGTCTACCAAGTGCTTAGAGGGATAAATAGATTTCATCCCCCTAAGAGTGGTAAATGTGGAATTAAGATGGATATAGGTTGGTTTTTATGATAATGAAGATATTAAATAGACTCTGGAAATTATATTGTAAAAACATCTTAAGGTGAATGGTTAAAGCTAAATTTAGTCACTTCACAAAATTTAGTAAAAAATACCAATATCTCCATTAATATTGGTTTTTAACTTTAAATAAAAAAAAATTCAAAACAATGAAATCTTATCACTCTTTCTGGATCACCCTCACAGAAGATTTCTCACCGTTTTTCAAACATTCTCAATATGATATCTTCATGAAAAAGTTTAGGTACTGATGTTGGAATATTTGTTTGAAAAATAAGCTGGTTTGTGGAACCTTTCATCTTCTGTTCTATTCTTAGTTTGTCCTAATGATTTGTAGGGGTTGGAGCCACTACACCATATTTTCCTAAAAGGTGGAGATTGTTCACCAAAAAGGAAATTAATCTACATGTTACAACATTGTTAAAAAATGCGAGACCTATGAGGGTAGTGAATTATGCTAATAAGAAATTTAGATTGAGAAAGACAGTAATTAAATTTTGTTATTTAATTGAAGATTTCCAATTAAAATAATAATAAATCAACATTTATATATTCATATATTGATTGGGAGGATTCTCACAATGGTCACTTCTTTCAATTAGATCCCTTTCAAGCCTTTGGGATACCTAATACTTTCTTATATAATATAGTTGGGGCTTGCTATTTGTTGGTGTGTTGGCGTAAACAAACTTGATGTGTTTTTTTTTTTTTTTTTTTTT
>APFE030170579.1:0-15537 GCA_000404065.3 Pinus taeda | reverse complement strand
ATTAAAAAGAATCATACATGTGTGGAAAATTGTATGTAAAAAATTTGCTTCACCTAGAAAGATAAGTTGTAAGTAGAAATATAAATATAGAGGGTTATCTCTAACTATGGTGGATAAATAATATTCATATTCTTTTTTTTTTAAATTTAGTAAGATTATATTTTAACATGTTTAATATGTCATTCCAATGAGTGAGGAATTCAACCAGTAACTTTGTATCAAATACTGTCTTAACAAAGCACCCAATCATCATCTATCCAAGACCTCAAATAACATAACAACTATAGACCCAATACTTGGGATTGATCATGCTAATTTCATATAGTGCATTGGATCGATCATCGTAATTTCTAACACATGCGTTAGATAGAAGCTCCTTGAGTATGCCCTCCTCGAAAGTCAAAAAGAATATTATGAATCATCAGGTTCCGTATTCACTGAACAACGAACATTATGGGTGGACTCTATTCTTGTGTTTACAAATTTCCATGGAAAAATATCAATCAAAATATGGACGGTTATCAGACTGTTAACATTTGTTGACTCACTCACTGTGTCTAAAGTGTGAAGCAAAAGGGAGATCATGGTATGGTGAAGCCTTCGTGATCCTCATTCTTTGGCACGAATCAACAAACATTATGCAACCAGTAATTAACATCATCAATTTTGGTCTTTTTACATGGAAACTATTGAACCTTACAAAAGTAAAGTAATGGTACTGCTACGGGACATCACCTACAAACATCCAATCTTCATCCTTGTCCTCATAAGTATGCACATATTCTGACCCATTCCGCACATCCATTATGATTAAATTGCTCTCTTTCAACTCAAGGGATCCACACTTCTAAACACATTTCAATGCTTCAATCTCGAACATTTTGTGATTTACATGAGGTTAAAAAATTCAAGGGAATGGAATAGAGTGGGCATTTAATCATACCCATGGTAATTAAGCAACTGAACATCTTCTCAAGTAACCTCTTCCTGGTAGGTGTTGTACAGTTTGAGGTCTTCTTTTCTGAAATAAGGAGCTCCATTCCTGCTCACCTTAAAATTAGGCCACTAGCCAGTGATCCAGCTGCCTACTAAAATCCTAAACATACCTGAAATCGACAATGATAATCCGTGCACCTGGTAATCCAGGCAGCTTTAATAACCTAGAAAAACGAAATCAACAATGGACAAAGCTTGGAAACTGAATCGAATACGAAGCCGCCCACGATGTATAATTGAAACCGACTTTGGAATTGAAATTGAATTTGAAACCTGGCCACTACCATGAAACTAAATCGAAAAATGGACACTACATGAAACTGAATCGGAGATCTACCTGCCCAAATGGATTAAAAAAGTCACTCAATCAGGTTAATGGCCGTAAACCAATTATATTAAAATTTAACAAGTTATTTTTAAGCAAAGCTGTTCATTTATTTATTTTTTTTCTTTTTCTTTTTATTTAAAAATGAATGTGTAAATATTTATTTTGCATTTTTTTTTGACAAAATGAATATTGGTTAACTTGGTTTTATATAAATAGCATTTTTGTTTCTGTTGAGTAAGTGGCTTGCTGGAATTGTGAAAATAATTAATTAATTTAACTTAAAGTAAAAGTGAGTTATCAAGGGATAACAGTGGTTTTCAAAGAGTTAGGCTGGGTGGTTACCACAACCCTAACTACTTCCAAAAGGGAGATTTATTCCAAGAATCAAGAGGATGGAGGGATCTGAGATTCTAGAAAAATAAAACAAGAGAAAAGGAAAACAAAGGAATGGAGAGACTAAAGACTCTGCTGTAAAGACATACAATGCAAGCAAGGCTATGCCTCATGAAGACCAGATAGCACTACAAATTCAAGAAAGGAAATTCTTGAGGAGATTACACTGAAGAGGGTAACTCGAGGGAAGACTTAGCATATACTCTGGTCTCAAGGTTGGGTGGCAAAAAAGAACATAAGGCTTAGACCATTAATCTAGAAGAAACTATACAAGAATTATGAAGTTATTCGTTAAAGGAAAACCAAAACAAAAAGAAATGTAGAATAAGTTCATCAATAAAACAACGTTTTCGAAATTAAGAAGTAATTGAGTATTTATCGTTCTATCCAGGAGTATAAGGAGCTATAGATATATATTCCTTCTTACATAGAGAAATTGTCGACCAACATTCATAGGAGAATTAACAAGAATATGGACATTATATAGGTACTCACTCAGAACTTGAAAAAAACGATAAAGGTAGGAGAAAATATAGATTTTGGACAATTGTGTATACATTTAAAGGGAGCCTCGGATAACACTAACGAGAATTACCAAATCCAAGCAACTGGTGTAACCCCAAAAAGACACCAGAGGCTCGAATACGGATTCACAATAAATAAACTAAGGAATGCTATAACAAGAATTGCCGATAAGCAAACATAACAAACTATAAACAATTGCAGGGTCTGCTAACAAACTATAAACAATTGCAGGGTCTGCTAAATACTCAGACAACGTAGAAGAGAGGAAATATCAAAATCACACCATTTCTTTTATATACAAGAGAATAAATAGTGGAATCCTATTGAAAACATATATAACGCTCCAAATACCCTCCTCTAAGTGCAGAGATGCCTCATGGCTCAATAAGTAAGAAAAAGAACTCATATATAAAGAAAGAGAAGAATGACTTAATATAATCGCATTCTTGGCAAATAAGTTGCAATTCATAACCAGAACCAAGAATCTAAAACGAGGATTACTCCTCTAAATTTGGCCCGATCCCTCTAAGTTATTACATCAAAATCATCGGCCTTAGGCCAAAAAATCTTTAAAAAATTACATTACAGGGATAGAATTCTATCCAATTAGCTATTATCCCTACCCTAGTTCTGCAAACAAATGCATACCTAGTAGTGGGCACCAAGAAACTGGTAGACATAGTCGCATTCCGATATGACTCCAAGGACCCGCACCATAGCCAACTATGGCTACCACAGTCAACGTAGAAACAAGATTAACATGCGATGACAAAGCAAGAGAAAAGTAGTTAAACTCAAAAATTATATATGTTTAATACCTAAAACAATTTAGCACTTACCTAGAGATTATATCCACGTTGGTACCCTTTCTGAAACTAGAGACTGTGTCTTAGCACACATAGTGTTATACCATTGATAAAAACCAACTACTAGGGAAACCAGAAGTGGGCAGCTTGATCCAGGGATAACAGAAAGATAGTAGTGATTAATCTGAGGACCCAACAGACTATCACCCGCGGCTCCATAAACCTAAGAGATCATCTCGAGACATTCAATGTACCAGAATCTAACACCACGACCATCATATTTGGAAGAGGCATTTGCACCATAGAAACGACTCATATTCCCACGCATGGATTCCAGTCGGAGGCTCCTCATAGCTGAACCATAACCCTAGGCATACGACAGCCAAGGTATTAATGCAAGGCTGTAAGGAGGAGGTATGGCCATAAATGCCATAACACTTAAACATATATGGAAGGTTAATAATATGACAGATTATACGTTGTATAAATGAATCATACCAATAAGCATTAAAGATGTCGGCTGGATTATGGAACTTACAATCATGTTATGAAGGCAATTTAGATATGTGCAGAACAATCATAGTCTGACATTTCATTGCAATTTTAATTAACGAAATATGCCATGTTCATTTGAATTTGAATAACCATAATGCTATTGGTAATTCATGTATTATTAATGTAGATAAAAAAAATTATTACTAGAAGTTATCTTATTAGCTAGATGTATGACATATGTTATCAGAGCACTCAGGTTATCAAAACTGAAGCCTCTGGAAAACAAAATTGACAATATTTGTGTATTGTGCAAGAAGAAAGCTAGGGACAAATATCGCTATCATGACAAGAATGAGAACCATACCACACTAAATTGTGACAGGCCCAGGAGCAGCTACTTTTCAGGGAACAAATCCTGAAGTATGGGTGCAATAGGGAGAGGAACTGCAAAGCACTAGTTCCACAATTCTGGAAACTGTGCAAGAGCTAAAACAAGAAATGGCTCGACTATGGGCAGACAGTGAGCGATTAATGCAGGAGCAAGAGAAAATCATGAAAATTCTGTCAGATAGATAGAATCAAAAACACATAATTCCTAGTCCCGAGAAAGAAAATATGACAGGGGAACAAGAATATCATACTGAACGAGCAAAAACTGAAAATGGTGAAGAAAACCAAGAAGAAGAATATGGAAATGCATCATATCACAATAAGCACAAGAAACAAAAAGTAAAACTCCAAGGAGAATTCTAGAAGATAAAGCCTCCGCTCTTTGATGGTGAATAGGAAGAGGTAGCCAAAGCTTGCCTCATTAACATGAACAAATATTCCCAACTGTATGAATATGATCATAATATGAAAGCTTGATTGGAAATTTTCTAGTTGCAGGGAAAAGCCACCTTGAGGTGGGAGGAAGTCAAAATATTTAGGGGAGTAAACGAACAAAGCATAACCTAGGATACATTTCAAAAATATTTTAAGGAAAAATATTGGACCGAAAGGTTCTATGATGAGAAGGCCAAGGAGTTTCATGACCTACTTTTGGGGAAACTAACTATGGATGAGTTCATAACCATGTTCACCTCTCCGTTGCGATATGTCCCATACATACAAGAGGAGAAGGCTAAGGTTCAACGGTTTTTCAGCAGTTTTCCATTGTTTATGAAGGAATACCTTGAGTTCGATAATCCAAAAACCATGGATGAATTCATACGAAAGGCTTGGGTGTGTTATCAGCAAAATAAGTAGAAAGGGAAGGAAAGAAGAAATTGAATGACAAGAAGGGAGGAAAATTCTCCTCCAATAATAAAATAAATAAATTTTTACTCCACAAGACCCCTATAGGACAAATGAATAGAAATGTCAACAAGAATCCACCCAGGTTCAAAGTTCCCAGTGAAACCAAGACAAATGAGAAATCATTAAGGACTAAAGTGGAAATGGCCACTAGACCACTAGTATAGTGTTGGGGATGCGGAGGTCTTCATTATGTTAAAAATTGCCCACATCGTAGAGGAACCGTACAGGTCACACAATTTCAAGAGGCATCAACACTCGGAGAAGTGGAAAGGAGTATGCCAAAAATCAATGCTACTCTTGATGACCACCAAGCAGAATACCAATTGACTATGATAGAGTTTGAAGGTAAAATTTTCAACCAAACTGTGTCCATTTTAATTGACCCCGGGGCTACTTTAAGCTATGTTAGCCCCAAAATAGTGAACAATGCAAGCTATAGACAGTTAAATTTAAGAATTCTTGGTTAGTACAATTGGCCACAGGAGCCAAACGAAGAGTGCTGGCCAAAGTCAACAATTGTCTTCTCCAAATAGCAAGACAACCCATTATAGTATATTTAAATGTACTACCCCTAGGGTCATATGATATACTAATCAGAATGGACTAATTGGAGAAGCACTCGTCTCTCCTCAACTGTAAAACTAAAACGATTAACTACATGGATGAGGATAGTGGGAAGGGGGAAATTCAAGGGATAATAAGACCCTTAAAATTGAGACCTATGACAGCCTCTAAATTGGCCAAATGCATTCGAAAGGGATGCCAGATCTATGCAATTCAAGTAGGATATTCAGATTCAAAAGAAAAATCTGCTACTTTAGAAGATATATCGATAGTGAAAAAAATTTCGGATGAATTTCCAGAAGAAATTCTAGGGATTCCACCAAAAAGAGACATAGATTTTACTATCGAATTAATACCAGGAGCTACACCTGTGTCTAGAACCCCTTATCACATGAGCATACCCAAATTAACATAGTTGAAGATGCAATTGCAAGAACTCCGTGACAAAGGATATATCCAACCAATCGTATCACCCTAGGGAGCCCCAGTACTTTTTGTCAAAAAGAAATATGGAACTATGAGAATGTGTATGGACTACCATCAACTAAATAAGTTAACCATAAAAAACAGGTATCCCCTACCTCGTATAGACTAGTTATCCGACCAAGTAAAAGGGGCCACTGTGTTTTCCAAGATTTATCTGCAATCGGGCTATCATCAAATCAGGATCAAGAAAGAAGACATGGAAAAAACAACTTTTAGAATTGGATATGGGCACTATGATTTTGTTATGCTACCCTTTGGTCTAACCAATGCACCTGCAATATTCATGTGCCTCATGAACAACATATTCCATAAATATTTGGACAATTTTGTGCTAATTTTCATTGACGACATCCTAATCTACTCACGAACAGTGGAAGAGCACAAGGAGCACCATTGGATTGTTTTGCAAGTTTTAAGGGAACACCATCTATATGCCAAATACATTAAGTGTGAATTTTTTAAACAAAAGATCTAATATCTTGGTCATGTCATTACTAAATATGCGATCGTTGTAGACCTTGAGAAAATAAAAACCATAATGGAATGGCCAGTACCAAGAGACGTAGCGTATATAAGATCATTGATGGGTTTAGCTAGATATTACCGGTGATTTATTGAAGGCTTTTCCCAGGTAGCTTATCCTATTACATCATTGCAAAAGAAGGGTAAGGCTTTTATATGGAGTAATGAATGCCAAAATAGCTTTTACCAACTCAAAAAATTACTCACCACTGTGCCCGTATTAAGTATTGTTGATCCACATAAAGATTGTGTGGTGTGTACTTATGCTAGTAAAGAAGTTATAGGAGGCATACTAATGCAAGAGGGCAGATTCGTCACTTACGAAACTAGAAAGCTTAAGGAATATGAGCAGAGGTACTCGGCCTATGATTTAGAATTGAAAGCAGTGATTCATGCCTTGAAAATGTGGTGACACTACTTACTGGGTAAGAAATTTTTACTAATGACCTACCATCACAACTTGACTAATTATTTTAAGCAGCGCACATTGAATGCTAGACAAGCTTGTTGGGTAGATTTTCTAAGCGGATTTGACTTTGAGATTAAGCATCTAAAAGGTAAAGAGAATCGTGTAGGAGATGCATTAAGTAGAAAAACTAATTATTTATATGAAATATCATTCAATGAAGCGCAATACACGTTCAAGGAGAAAATTAAGGATGTAGCAATGCAAGACCCTGAGTATCAAACTTTGTGGCAGCAAACAAAAATTCCGAACAACAAAGAACAACAACTCGGGTATGAAGTAAATCAAGATGGTTTGCTGATTTACAAAACAAGGATGTATGTACCCGAAATAAAAGCCATTAAGGAATTAATTCTAGATGAATACCACAAGGTTCCATATGCCAACCATCCTGGATATCAGAAAATGATAACCGCTCTTAAAAAATAGTATTTCTGGCCTTGCATGAAAAAGGAAGTGGTTGAATATTTAGCTCGCTATTTGGAATGTCAATAGGTCAAAACAGAGCACCGTCATCCAACCGATTTACTACACCCATTACCAATTCCAGAATGGAAATGGGAAGTTATTTCCATAGATTTTGTAATAGGCCCATGATGCGGGAGCACCCAGCACCAAAGCGAGCAAACATGGGCCATGGAACCAGAACAAAGGAAACTTTGCTTTAAAGCAGAAAAAATAGATTTAAAGCAGATAACGCAGATTTAAAGCATGCATGCATTTTTGTGGGAGAAAAAGGAGCAGTTCTGATCGGTTCTTCCTTTCAAACGCTTCTTATATAAGACAGAGATCGAGAGGGCGTGAGATATATTTGTTCTGGGAGGCAATTGTGAGTGAAAAAGATGTAATCGACAGCGATTTGGTTCTAAGGCTGGAATGCCTTAGGACACAATTCTTTTGTAAATATATAGAAGTATGCACAGTGTTAATTACATCTGCCTGCGTGATCATGTTCCGTGTTATTTATATATGCCTACATGTGTGTCTTTTGTTGAAAGTTAAAATCTATATTGGTAACTCATTGCCTGAATTACTGCGTAACTGTTATGTATTTGTTGACTGAATATAATTGTGTGTGGATGATGCTGTTCGGTTTAATGTTGAATTGCGTCAGTCGAACTTCACATCGGAACCAAAGGTAACCCATACCACCGGACGCAAATTGCTATGAATCAGGTTGGAGGTCAAGTCGGATCCGGAACTCGGATCGGAGCAGTGGAGAATTACGTCGGCATTAGATGGAGTTGGTGGATCGACGGATCTGCTAACATATATAGAGGCGCCTTATTATATTTTAAAATCCATCTATTGCAATATATTGTATTACTATGTGGTCGTGAGGTTTTAGACCTATATTGCATGCTTGCGATTATGATTAAGGAATGATCGATATTCAAATAGATCCATGGTTTAAAAGTAAAAAGGGTTAAAGTTATTTAAACGCTTCCGTGTAGGCTTGTGGGCCCATAACCCACAGGCCCTGGATTGAAATTTATTTTGGAATTGGGATTTTGGATTAACCCCAAAATCTCATCCCATCATTTTGGTATCAGAGCAGGGAAAGGATTCCTGAGAGAAGAAAGAAGAATGCGAGTAGAAGGGGAAAAAGGTACAGCTATGTTAAAGTTGGAGAGTTTATGCAGATGGAGGCAGCAGCAAGTGAGAAGATTTGTAGCAACCTAGAGAAGGATGCCAAAAGACCGAGTGAGGAGGGCTTGGTGAGGTATCGTGTAACAGAGGAGACTGTTACTGCAGAGGTTGGTTGCAGCTCACAAGTTAAAGCTATTACGAAGACCAAAAGCATATGACCAGGAGGTCATAAATTTTTGTGCCTCCAGAGTCTGATGCGGGAGCACCCAGCACCAAAGCGAGCAAACATGGGCCATGGAAGCAGAACAAAAGAAACTTTTCTTTAAAGCAGAAAAAATAGATTTAAAGTAGATAACGCAGATTTAAAGCATGCATGCGTTTTTGTGGGAGAAAAAGGAGCGGTTCTAATCGGTTCTTCCTTTCAAACGCTTCTTATATAAGATAGAGATCGAGAGGACGTGAGATATATTTGTTGTGGGAGGCAATTGTGAGTGAACAAGATGTAATCGGCATCGATTTGGTTCTAAGGCTTGAATGCCTTAGGACGCAATTGTTTTGTAAATATATAGAAGTATGCACACTGTTAATTACATCTGCCTGCGTGATCATGCTCCGTGTTATTTATATATGCCTACGTGTGTGTCTTTTGTTAAAAGTTAAAATCTATATTGGTAACTTGTTGCCTGAATTACTGCGTAATTGTTATGTATTTGTTGACTGAATATAGTTGTGTGTGGATGATGTTGTTCAGTTTAATGTCGAATTGCCTGAGTCGAACTTCGCATTGGAACCAAAGGTAACCCATACCACCGGACGCAAATTGCTATGAATAAGGTTGGAGGTCAAGTCGGATCCGGAACTCGGATCGGAGCAGTGGAGAATTACGTCGGCATTAGATGGAGTTGGTGGATCGACGGATCTGCTAACGTATATAGAGGCGCCTTATTATATTTTAAAATCCATCTATTGCAATATATTGTATTACTATGTGGTCGTGAGGTTTTAGATCTATATTGCATGCTTGCGATTATGATTAAGGAATGATCGATATTCAAATAGATCCATGGTTTAAAAGTAAAAAGGGTTAAAGTTATTTAAACGCTTCCGTGTAGGCTTGTGGGCCCATAACCCACAGGCCCTGGATTGAAATTTATTTGGGAATTGGGATTTTGGATTAACCCCAAAATCTCATCCCATCAACCCACCCAAGTCAAGGAAGCAGAAGAATTCAATCATGGTGGTCGTGGATAAGCTAGGAAAATCCGCCCATTTAACACCAGTACAATCTACCTTTAAGGCAGTGCATATTGATAATATATTTATGCAAACTATTTTTAGATTGCATGGCATACCGAAGGTTATAATTTTAGATCGTGATGTAAAGTTTACATTAGCTTTCTGGAAAGCCTTGTTTGAAGAATTGGGCACTCAACTACATTTCAGTACCATGTACCATCCTCAAACAAATGGGCAGAACAAGCAACAGAACAAGTGAGTAAACCAGGTGGTAAAGAATATGTTATGAGCATATGTAATGCATGAGCCATCTAAATGGGAAGAATACCTGCATCTTGTGGAATTTTTTTACAACTATTATCGCACCTCTATGCAAATGAGCCCTTTTGAAGTGCTCTACGTTCGTAAATGTAGAACCTCCTCAAACTGAGGTATTCTGCAGGATAATTTAATGTTAGGGCCAGATATGTTGGAAGAAATGGAGGAAATGGTCAAGGAAGTGCAATCTAACTTGAAAGCTGCCCAAGACCAACAAAATAATTTTACGGACTAGAAAAGAAGTTTTCGGGAATTTCAAATCAGTGATCATGTCTACGTGCCTATTTGGGCCAGGAAAAGTACACTACAGTGGATGGGTTGTGCCAAGTTAGCACCCAAGTTTTGTGGTCTGTTTCAAATTTTAGCCCCGATTGGGCCTGTAGCTTATCGGCTCGCCTTATCAAGCCACATTCGAGTGCACAACGTTTTTCACGTTTCGGTGTTAAATAAATATATCTATGACCCCAAACAAATAATAAACTTGCAAGAGATACAAGTGAAGGAGGAAATAACTACATGTAAAAAACAAAGAGAGAACTTATATAATAATTATATATATATTAATATATATATATTTATATATTATATATATTATAATACTTACTGTTGCTAGTAAATTTATTTTCTAACTTTTCTAAAACAACTAAAGTAATCCTTTAGATATTTTGTCAACTACAAGTAGAACTAGAAGGTGAGTTCCTGGTCGAGCCAAAGGGTATACTCGATCGAAGAGAAGTAATGCTACGGAGACGAGTTATCACCCAAGTTAAGGTGCAATGACGACATTTTGGTCTTGACAAGGCTACCTGGGAGGATGAAACGACTATGAGGGAGATATTCCCAAGGTTATTTTCGACAGAAGAACATTGAAACAATGTTCAGTCTTACGGGGGGAGATGTGATGTCCCTATTTATGTGTAAATATTTATTTTACTTCATTTTCTTGGAAGACTGAATATTGGTTAACTTGGTTTTATATAAATAGCAATTCCATTTCTATTGAGTAAGTGGATTGTTGGAATTGTGACAATAATTAATTAATTTAACTTAAAGTAAAAGTGAGTTATCAAAGGATAACAGTTGTTCTCAAATAGTTAGGCTGGGTGGTTACCACAACCCTAACTACTTTCAAAAGGGAGATTAATTCCAAGAATCAAGAGGATGGAAGGATCTAAGGTTCTGGGAAAAGAAAACAAGAGAACTGGAAAAGAAAGAAATGGAGAGACTAAAGACTGTGTTGTAAGGATAGACAATGCAAGTGAGGTTACGTCTGGTGAAGACCATAGAGCACTACAAATTCAAGCAAGGAAATTCTTGAGGAGATTACCCTGAAGAGGGTAGCTCAGGTGGAGACTTAGGAGGATACGTTGGTCTCAAGGTTGGGAGGCAAGAAACGGACATAAGGCTTAAACCATTAATCTAGAAGTTGAGACAAATAAGTACTTTTGCAAAACTTATTTTTTAAATATAGTCAGTGATTATAATAGACACATGATGCCTGTGGGCAGCTCACAAGTTATGCAAAAACGGGAGGAGCAAGTCGCCTTGCCACCCCGTCCACCACTTCTTCTACTGACCATGCGCCCAAATCCTGCTCAGTGCCTTTTTTAGAGAGGTTGTCTGCTTCTGTGTTTCTTTCCCTGAAAATATGACAAATTTGAAGCTCAAAAAAACAATTTTTAAGTCGAACAATCTCATTAAGCAAAGGAGTTAAAAGAAAATTCCTGCAATGATGCATTCCATTGGCCCACTTAATTGTATTCAGAGAGTCACCAAATATCTGAGCCTCACGCTCATTGCGCAAAGAGAGCCAGTTCTTTGTATATACTGCTGCAAAAACTTTTATGTTATTATATAAACTGTAACAGGACTCAGCGTTGTTTTTCTCTCATTGGAGGCTTGAGTTCCTGTCTTTTTTTGATACTAAACTATCATACAGCCAGCACAATGCCTACTATTTGGTTTTTTGACATGGTGGTTTGTCCCTCACGCTGTTTCCGTTGTTTTCCTACTAGGAAGCCAGGGGTTGGGGAAACCACATCTTATCTAGTTGTCCTAAAGAATGGTTTTGACAAGGCTGTTTGGAGGAATATCTGGAAATCTCCACAAACCACTGTTTTTGATTTCTCTGAAAGAAGGGAAAAGAAAATGCTTTGCATTGTGCTATGTAACCTTCTTATATCAATAGATGGTTCGATTTTTCTGCGGAAAAAAAAAAAACAAAAAAAAAAAAAAAAAAGAAAAAGAAAAAGAAAAAGAAAAAAAGAGAGGAAAAAAGAAAAGAAATTAAACAAAGAAATTGTGTTGATAAAATAAAAAATTAATACATTATAAATATATTATTAATTTATTAAAATCAAATTATATAATTATTTATTAAAAGCCAACAAAACACTAATACAATAATTTTAAAAAAATAGTTAAAAAAAATTCAAACATGTTTCGCCAAACCAAAATACAAAAAGCTAGTCTTCTTTTATATTTTTAATTAATAAAATGTTAAAATGTTAAAGAAAATTAAAGAAGACTTACATTTATCATTATAATTATTAATAATTTGTACCTTTAAATAAATATTTGATTTTATAATGAGAAGAATTGAAATGCCTTCGAAAATATTCATATCTTTAAAGTAAATATTCTAGTTTATTATTAAAATAATTGAAAATCATATATAAGATATTAAATGTTAAGGTTCTAAAAATATGATACGGAAGTGTCATATGTAAAGTATTAATATTTATTCGATTTGTTGGGTGATCTTAGGCAAATCACTGGATCGTACAACTTTCCATGTTCCCAAAGCAATTTATATTGTAACTTTAACCATCAAATCCAAAACAGCAATGGCGTCTGTCACTGTACTAATAATAACTTTGAATCTCTCAACAAAAATACCAGTAACAACTTTGAACCGCTTTCGGTCTGGGAAGAACTTTTTCTTGCATTCACAACTTTGGAATCTGCGTTGGACTTGGCGAAGGGGTGATGGCTTCTGTATGGATTTGATATCTTCTCGTGCACGTTGCATCCTTAGGTTGCACAGTGCCAGGAGGAAGTCACTTTTCTTACCATACATCCACATGACCTCTCTCATTCTACCAACAAGATAATGAACACATTTATCAAAGTGTTGCGTCACCAATTTAGTGTAATTAGTTCCAAACAGGGATAAAAACAAATATTATTGTGGGATTCTAACCTAATTGTTTGTTAGTTTATTTAGTGGCTTTGTGGCACTTGAACCTGCCAACATGGCAACGGGTGCCAATAGTGTGACGAGTGGGACACTAGAACAGAACCTTCCAACATGACAATGGGTACCTGTAGTGCGACGGGTAGGGCACCAGAACACGTTGAATCCGCAGGGGAATCGTATGGGCTGCTCTCAAATCAAGCCATGGTAAATCCATGGGCATGTATGGTGAACTAACTTTTCATAGGGGCATTAAATTTTCTGTGGCACGCTGGTTATTTGATGCAGAAAGTAACACTGTAGTTTTTCAGAGATTATATTATATGGAAGTGACATTGATAATGTAGTTTTTATATCAACGGAAGTCTAACCATTATGTTAGTTTTTTTTTTTTAATTATGGAAATTTTGGTAAGATTTTGTATGCTTTAAAAGTTTTTGATGGTGCTGAATCTATTTTCACTATAGAAAAACATGAGTAAAACTTTTGACCGCCTAGAAAATTCCTTTATCGAGATGGACTAGGCCATTTATTTTATCGTTATTAATTAAAAAATATATAAAATCATTAAATTTGGACTATTTATTGATTTGTTAGTGTTATATTTGTCCATGGAGTGTAATATTCTATATAGCGTTTCAATTTTATAAGATGTCTCCCTTATACCATTAGTTATGTCTGTTAAAATTTATGTTTTCTCAATTCGGTTTTCAGTTTCTCCTTATTTCTCCCATGTAGTTAAATGCTCTTTCCCATAACCATACATTCAACAAGCTGAAAAAATAAATTTGTTGAAAACACAAATTCTGGAAATTTTACAGAATGCTGAAATTGCAGAAATAAAAAACAGCAGTAATAAACAGCCATTAAAACACATTAAAACACTGATATTTTTGGTCAATGTGACCCTGGAAAAACCCCCTACAACTCTTGGGGAAAACCAGTTTGAGAGCTCTTCTTTATTTCTGAAAAAAAAAAACCTTTTTACAACAAGAAAATTTCAGCAAAAATTACAGCGAAATAATTTTTTTTCAGCAAGCAAACTTATCCGTTTTCAGCCCAACAGACCACCTGGAAACTTCTCAGTTTTCAGCAAAAAATCAGCTTTTTCTGCTTGTTCTTGCTGCTGTTCTGCTTGTCTTTCTGCTGTTCTGATTTTGCTGAAGAGCTGCCTGGTATGTGTGCCAAACTGCTGCCTCTTTCTCCTTCTTGTCCAGAAATCTCCCTTGCTCTCTTGCTCTCCTTCTCCCAATCTGCTCATGAAAGAATGAATGATCTTTTCCTCCTTTTCCTCCTTTAATATAACTCCAAGTGATTTTTGGGTGATCCAAGTGACTTTTGGGTGATCTCTAAATCCAATGGCTGAAATAGATTTAGATCAATGGCTGAGATTAAATGCACATTTAAATCTCACTTTCTATTTTTTAATTCACCCACTTTAATAAAGACCCACTTAGTCATTTATTTCCAAAGTCACTTTTTTCCTTTCTAATTTTTCATTGACTTTATAAAAGTCACTTTAAAATTAGACTTAGTAACTTTATCACTTAAAGTCACTTTTAAATTAGATTTTAACTTTATAAAAATTATAAAGTCACTTTAGGAGAAAAATTAAAATCTTTTGGATACTTTTCCCTAGGCCAAAGATCAAAGCCTAAGGGAACCACCTGTCCTCCGGTACCAAATTTCAACACTCCCTCTTACCGAGGAAGGTGTTCCTCACCACACCCATCTTGTCTCTGAAGTTAACATGCTTGCCCCGTGGTAACGCTTTGGTAAGAATGTCTGCTACCTGCTCATCAGTGGAAATATACTCAAGCTTCACAGCTCCCTTCTGAACATAGTCTCTGATGAAATGATATCTGATCCCGATATGCTTTGACCTGTCATGAAATACTGAATTCTCCGTGAGTTTAATGCAACTCTGATTATCACAGTAAATCACTGAAGGTCTCAACGGCTGACCAAATAAGCCAAACAACATCTTGCGAAGCCAGATGGTCTCACAACTAGCTAGACTGGCTGCCATATACTCTGCTTCTGCTGAACTCAGTGCTACTGACTGCTGCTTCCGGCTGAACCATGATACTACTGCTGAACCCAACCCAAAACAGCAACCTGAAGTGCTCTTCCTATCAGAAGCACAACCTGCCCAATCAGAATCAGGGTATCCTACCAATCTCACTCCATCTCCCTGCCTGTAGTCCAGACCATAATCCACTGTCCCCTGCAAGTACCGCAAAATGTGTTTTGCAGCCACCCAATGAACCTTCCTAGGCTCACACATAAACTGGCTCATCGTGTTGACTGCAAAACA
>APFE030170577.1:0-22586 GCA_000404065.3 Pinus taeda | reverse complement strand
TATATATATATATATATTATTATTTTTCCTCTTTATTTGGTTCCATAAACCAAAGATGGAATAAAGATGGAATAAAAAATGCACAAATACATTTTAATAAACTTTTAACTTTTATAACAAATGATGATGTTGGGGTAAATGTTTCATCCAAAATTATCTGTGCACCTATCTCTATTTTGCTCCAAGGTTATCTAGTCCATTAATTATTTCTCTCACTTCTCTTAGTTGTATTCAAATGTGTTTTATTATTAGATTTATGAATTTGTTCAAGCATTCAATAATTGTTATAAAATATTTTTTGCATAAGATCCGGGTACTAAACAACGCGTTGCATATCACACTTGTTATATTTACCAGCATAGATCCATCTTAAACACAGATCTAACATGAGTCGAGAGGGATCAAATTTCTTTTTGTGCAAACTTATTTTAAAGTACAAAAAACAATGTGTAGTTTTTCATTGTTTAAATTGTATTTTTGAATGCTATAAAGATTACATAACTTAAAAGATCGAACTATAAAATACTGAGACCACTTCAAATGTTTTAATGATAAAAAAATATTTTTTTCAATAGTTTTATATGATTTATATATATAATTTTCTTAAAACATTTTAAAAACATGCTCATTGAGTGCACATTAAATAATTTTTTTGTCACTAATATATTGTAGTATATACAATATTAATTCATATTAAAATATTTATTCGAATTTTTATTATATATAATATTAAATAATATATTTTTTAACATTATATATATATATATATATAATAAATATATATATATATTATATATATATATTATATATATATAATATATATAATATATATAAAGTGACCAACATAAATTATTTAACATAGATCTTCAAATAGTTTATTTAAATCATGTATTAAAATATTTCTGAAAAATATAAGGTTTAAATGCTGTATATTTCCGTGAATTAGAAGAGAGAGAATCTATGGCTGAAGAAAATCCACTGAGAGGTATGTTTGCTTCAAGTTCTAGTCGTGTCTTAAACCAAGCTGAATTTGAGTATGAAGAATGTCAGCCATCTGCTCGTTGGGAATTACCTGCCATAGCTCCCTAAGAAGTCTATAATGATATATCTGTCTTTCATCTAAAAGCTGCCACTCGAATTAGCATAAAGGAGTCTGTAAGCCAAATACAGGAAAACTCTGATAATATCTAGACCATTCCTTTACTAGATCCTAAAGCTTTGCAAGCAGAGGCCTAGAGACTGAATACTAAAGATCTGCATTTAGGATGCATAAGAGTAGGAGTTAACATTTAACACACCAAGGGTTAAATACTTATGTGTTAGCCACTGTTCGTGATCTCACACACAATAAGTATACTGATTCCTTAATTGGCGGAATTGTTGCTCCACTTTCACATGGCCCAGTCTATTTTGACTGTTTTCCGAATTTCTCTATCTATACTTTTGATAAAACCATTAACCAGATCCTACAGCTCCAAATCCAAACCACTGGTTTCGATATGCATCAAAAAAGAAATAATATTGCCATACAAACAAAACGTTGTTTTTGCCACACTAATACTTTGTGGCAAGCCATCCGCCATAATCCCACGCGTGACTCCAAATCAAGTGTTGTTGTCCTAACTGATGCTAAAAACCAGAAAATAGAGCATCAAACAATCCGTGGGAAGACTTAACATTTCCTGAACACTGGGTAGTAAATAACCCTAAGCCTCTCATTCCAAAAAGAATCACCTTAGCAGATATTACAGAAAATTTATCTTTTGCAGTAATATCTTTTCCCAGAAGATCTACTATAGATCGGCGAGGTAATGAACTAGCCTATAAAAAGTCTAAATATTACAAAGATCTTTCTATTGTAGATATTGCATGTTCTAGTTCTTCCTCTTGTAAACATATTTCCCTTATTGAATTTGCATAGATTGTTAATTTTGCCTCTTTAGAAGTCAAATGTCCAGAATGCCAAAATACAGTAAATCTACTCACCCTTGCTGAAACTGCAATCCATGCAAACAGTAATCCCAGATCTGGTATAGCTCCTCCTTCAACCTCTGTTAACCCATGCCCCAATCCTAAATGCTCAGACATTCCTTTCCCCCATGAACAAGAGTCTGACCATGTCCTTATGATGCATGAGATAATCACTTTAGAAGGAGAAGATCCTCGTTTGATTGAGATGATCAGTCTCATGAGACTAGCGAAGCCTAAATATGGTCTAGGATATCTAGAGCAAGCAAAAGGCCTTATACCAGCCTGCAGATTTCGTCCAGTCCCTGATGACTGCAAAAAGCTTGTTGTGATGGAAATGCATAAATTCTTTTCTCTTATGGATGGATGTTTAAAATCTGAGATTAGTGCCAAATGGATGAAAGCAATGCTTAACTGGGATCTATTCACTAATCCTCAAGCATAAGAATTTGACAAGACTTATACTCCCAAAGAGAAGAAACAATTAGCTGAAGATTGGATGCATTATATGGAAGTAAATAATACATGGATATCTTTCTATTCTTGGAAAGACAATATTGCTCTAATTAATGTTTTGACTGGTTCATTATCAACTACTTCAGTTAATAAACATGAATGGACTGCCTTAGATGGAGGTAAAGTAGAAACTCCATCAACATTTCCTTCCTTCAAAGGAATTGTTATTGGAGAAAACCAAAATGTGGCCAAAGCCATTCCACTGGTACAGAAAGATGACAATGTTTTAGGCATTGATGGCAGAATATAGAAGGCAAGTGAGCAGTTGAATTGGACAAACACAACAGTCAAAGGCCTAGATATTAACATAGCCAAAGCAGCAGAAGTTAAAGAACAAATTGATACTATTCAGGTATCTATAAATGCAGTAAACAAATGTTTAAATAATGTACAGTATGATTTTGTTGTTATTCGTTCATATGCTAAAGAGTCTTTATCAAAAATTGAAGGAGTAGAAGATAAATTAGTTGATCATTTAGATACAACTAAAAGTCTTATATCTGGCTTGACAAATTAAGTAGAAAAGATGAATTTGTCTAAAGCAGAGAAGCCAGTTCCTAACTCCTTTCTTGTTAAAAAAAAATATAAAGATTCAAGATCCTGTTAAGCCTGTCAACAAGCTCCCAGCATTATTCCCCAAGGAAGTAGCCACATCCTCAAAATTCAAGTCTACTGAAAAGGTAACTATAGCATCCTTATTCAAGGATGAAGAAGAAGAAAAGAAATAACAGAAAGATCCTGATACTCAGATCTTTCCCATTTATGAACCTCTTGAGCATAGGTTCAATAAATATCCAACACCTGATCTTGAAGGCAAAGTTAAGCTCCCTGAAGCTCATACATTTTTTCCAGAATCTCACAGAGAGTGGAACATTGACAGCATGAGTGTAGGTCAAATCAGACAGCTCATAGACATGATGTATACTGAATACAAACTCATGTGTCTAAGAGGAAAAAGTGAGATTGATGCATGTAGGACTATCATACAGTGTTTTACAAGAACACTTCTCAGGTGGTGGGAGACCGAGTCATCTCCAAAGCTTATTGCAAAAATGGAAAAAGAAGTACTAAAAAATGAAAATGAAGATGTCATACACAATCCAGATGGAACCACTACCAGTAACATGATAGGAGCACTGACTTCAATGATCCTTGAACACTGGTGTGGTAGTGAGACATAAATTGCAAATAATGAAGTCATTCTTCTGAATTTGAAATGCCATAAAATGTCTCAGTTTGAAGACTTCCATAGAGATTGGATGTAGCGGATTTATGAAGTCAAAGATTCAAAAAACTTGTTATGTAAACAAGTTTACCTCGCAGCCCTGCCATCCAAGTTTGTAGATTACACCAGACTATAAGAAGTATTTCAATTGCCTTTTGAGTCCTATACATGGGGAGAAATATATGCTCACATCACAAATACCTTGGTAAGTCTTTGCACCAGTTCCAAAGTCAATAAATCTTTGGAAAAACTCTCCAGACTTCCAGACAAAAAGTCCATTTCTAGTAAATATGGACTTACAGCAGATGATCCTTTGGTAAAAAGGAGAAAAGCGAAGAAAAGAGCAAAAAGAGAATTCAAAGAAATATTATACAAAAATCGTAGAAAATATCCAAAGGACAGAAGGAAATATCCCAAACAATCTCGAGGCCAAAACTCCAGAAGAAAAAGGGATATTATAAATATGTTCCACGAACGCATTATTACAATCCTTCAGATATTCATCTGCATACTTCAAAGCAAGAGAAATGGAATAGCCTTACATGTTGTCTATGTGGTCAGAATGGACATACTTCCTCCAGGTGTCTAGAAGGTGAAGATTCAAAAAGAAACAGAGGCAAGAAATCTCAAGCCTTTGTTCAAAGAGGAAAACAAGTCAAATAAGAAACTAAGGGACCAATACAATGCATGAAGTGTGGTTCCCATACTCATAAGACAGAACACTGCCCCAATGTGGTAATCAGAGAATTAGTTCAACAACACCAGATTGAAGAATCATCATATGATTCTTTTAGTTCTTCATCTCAGGAAGAACTACAAGCTCACATACAACAATATTCAAATTCTGATATTTCAGAGTGTTTATGCTCTGAATCTTAAGAATGTGCCTGTCAAGTTCACTATGGTTCTGATTCAGAATATTATAGTGAATCCAGTGAAGAAGAAGAAAACCTCAAGCCCCAAAAAGAAAAAGTTCTCATGGCTACAATCGAAGAAGATGAGATGAAGATCTTATCTCAGATTCGAGCCATGAAAGATGGTGAAATGAAGAACCGCCTGACTGAAGCATTCATGGACCAGCTCAAATCCAGTGTTTCAAAAAATTCAGGTAAGAAATCTTTGTTTATTGATGCATCATATGAAAGAAACACTAAATCTTTTCAAAGGCATAAGAAGAAATCTGATAGGGTGAGATCACTCACCTTGGGAGAAGTGAGTCGTGAGATTCACAATATCAAGACAGAAATTTCTGCAATGAAATCCTAGATTGCAGAACTCAAAAAGGGAAAACAAATAGTAGCAAAGATGAAGAAAAAGAAGAAAAAGATCAGCCATGGGATACTACCCCATATGGCAACAATTAAAAAATTGAGGTTGCTGAAGGTGTTAAAGATCCAAATTTTGGATTTAGATAAATGAGATTGCTGACCATCTCTTATCAGTAGCATCATGTCAGAGTAAATATTTGTATAAGAGGAGAAATGTTTGAAATGACTACTCTTCTTGATTCAGGAGCAGATATAAATATTCTCAATATAAAAACCGTTCCAGCAAAACACTGGGTTGTTGTAGAAAGAAAAGTTGTGGGTTTAGGCAATAAAATGCTTAAATATGAGGTATCCGAAGCATCTCTGCGCTTTGAACAACATTGCATAAATTTGAAATTTGCAGTTGCAGATATTCCGGTTGACTGCATTCTTGGAAATGTCTTCCTAGTGGTTGTAGAGCCTCATGGCTCAATAAGATTAAAAGGTGGAAAAGCTGGTTATTTCATATCAATTCCCACATCTAAGGGAACAAGAAAGAAGATTGAATTGCCATACATTTCAAATCCAAGGATCTCCATGATGGTCCAAACTGTGCAAAATTTGGACAGAGCCGAAGCCAGACTGTCAGATCTGAAAGATTTGAAATCCACTCTCAGAATTGAAGAACAACTCAAGCATCCTCAAGTCAAAAGTAAAATTGAGGATTTAAAGAAACAGATTGAAGAAGAATGCTGCTCAGAAGAGCCCAATGCATTTTGGCATAGGAAACAACATATAGTTGAACTCCCTTACAAGGAAGGATACGCTGGTAAGCCTTGTAAGAGCCGAGCAATACCCATGAATAAAGAATACAAAGATCTCTGTGAAAAAGAGATCCAACAGCTCCTTAACAAAAAGCTAATTAGAGAATCAAACAGTCCTTGGAACTGTTATGAGTTCTATGTTAACAAGAGAGCAGAAGAGCTAAGATGAATCCAAAGATTGGTAATAAATTAAAAACCTCTAAATTCAGTTTTAGCAGATGACACCTATCTAATACCCCACAAAGGAGATCTGATCAGAAGGATGGCAGGAGCAAAGATCTTTTGAAAGTTCGATCTAAAAGCAGGATTCTGGGAAGTTGCCATAGCAGAGCAAGATAAGTTTAAAACTGCCTTCAGCATACCAGCCGGCCATTACGAGTGAAACGTAATGCCTTTTGGATTAAAGAATGTACCATCTAAGTTCCAGAAGGTAATGGATAAGATTTTTAAGCCCTATTTTGATTGGCTTATTGTGTACATAGATGATGTGTTGATATTTTCTAAGAATATTCAAGATCACATCAAACATGTAAATATTTTTAAAAATCTGGTCAAGCACAATGGCCTTGTACTTCGCAAGAAAAAATTAGAGGTCTTTCAGACCATTGTCATATTTCTTGGACATACGATCTCCAATGGCCAAATCTCACTACAAAAGCATGCATTGGAGTTTGCAAACAAATTCCCTGATGTCATAACAGATAAAAATCAGCTGCAAATATTTTTAGGCTGTCTCAATTATGTCAGTAACTTCTACCAGGACTTAAGGCTAACAAACATTTGTGTTTTCCGCATTATTAGATAACAGATGGATATCCTTTACACAAGCCTTAATAGGAGGAATCGAGACCAGCCAATCTGATGGTCCAGTCTAATATGATGTATACCCTGATTTTTCTATTGCACTTGATGATCCCCACATTCTAAAGTGCCTTACTTTAGGTGTACAAACTCAAGGATATGAAGGCTTTATGTCTAAAGCAAAAAATTTGTCCATTTATTATATAACTTGTGCCTGGTTTTATAATACTACTATACCTGTTGTTCTGAATTCTCCTGATAAAGAGTCTGGCACTGTCACCCTCATTCAGTATGACTCTTCCTGTAACCCTGTTTCTCCTGTATATGTTTATAAAAGAAGTATTTCTCCTCTTGATGAATGGGTGACTAGTTGGAAAAAACCAGCCCGTAAACCTATTGCTGTAGCCCAATCTATCATTTCTAAAACAGACGACCAGGTTGTTACAAGATTCCCTAGAGTTCAGCCAGCTGTGCAGCGTGGTGGACCAACAGTCGCCACTGTTCCGACTACCGCAACTGTTTCCACCATACCAACTCACCAGTTACACCCTGTACAACCTCCACAACAAATTGTTATTGATCCAACCGTGTATGAGTCTCTCCGGAAACTTTTTGTTCAGCCAACAGCAAATCCTATCTTCAGTTCTGGCTATGATCATCAACATTGCTCAAAAACTTTTTGTCAATTTTTTTTCAGATCCTCCTATTCCTCATGGAGAATCCTCTGATCAACATCAAATAAATATGATCAGATTTGTACCCTCATCCAATTCTTCTGAACAAAGCTATAAGCAAGTTTCATTCTTTAATGTTCATGAAGAGCTTCTTGTAAATTCCATATCCTCGACTACCTCATGTGGTCTTGGTTTTGCTAAAGCCTCTGATATTCCTTCCTACAGAAGGAATTTGATTGACAAGATTCCTAAATCTGTTGAAATTCCTTCAAATTCAGAAATCATTGCTTTTCTGAAAATATTTAAAGGAATCGGGCCATATAATCTAGAAGATACATGGAAGAAAAAGATGTTCAACTGAGACATCTATACTCATGAAATAGAACATCTCTATATGCAATAATTACGTCTTCTAGAAAAAGAAGACAAGAAAAGGTTCAATCAGTAGAATAACACTGCCTGGAAAGCTTGGATGCAACCTCAGAATTAGTGGATATCATTCTATGAATGGTATTATCCCTCTATAAACCAGGTTGAAGACTCTCTGGTTAAACAGTTCAGGAATGAAGCAAGGGAAAAGAAAATTTTGAAATCAGAGGAGTTCGTAGAAAGAAAATTAGAAGGAAACTGTGTGGTTATCCCTCCTCCCCTACAATCTCCAGTTTTCTCTCCTAAAATACATAATATGTTATCCAAGTCAAATCTTCCAAAGTCTTTGATAGTAGTCAGAATAAAAGGAGAAAACTGGTCAAAGATGTATGCTTACAGTTTAATGTAAATATGATTAAGACCAACAGTCGTAGTAAGCATAAGTGGGAACTCTTAGATGGTTGCGTGCTTGAGACGGAGACAGAGTTTCCCCCATGGAAAAACTTTGTAATAAGATAACAGGATGGAAAATTGTACAAATTACTTCCTTCCCATCTAGATGATTCGTCTTTGTCTGCTAAAGATTCAATAGCAACCACAAACTGGACAAACCTATCATTGTCTAGTTTAGAAAAATTTATCAGAAAAGAATTTGCTTCAATAGAAACTGCATGCTCAGAAATGAAAACAATGCTTGGCAGAATTCTTCAAAAGCAAGATTACAACGCTGTTTGTTTAAATGAAAGTATCAAGACTCTGACTGAAAATGATCAAACAATTGCACCAAGTCTTGATAAGCTCTCCCTGCAAACAGATAAAAAAATTCATGAAGCAGTTGTTGCTCATGGGAAAGAAATTGTTAAGGTTAACAATAGCCTTGATATCATCAAGAAACAAGTCTAGGTTGTTTCTTTAGGAGTGGATTCTTTAAAAAAGAAGCCTAGCACTGAGGCTTATAAATCCTCCACCCTATTTTCAGATCTAAAGACGTCAATTCCATATTCTATTCCATCATCAATTGAAAGTTTAATCAAAGCTCCTAGTTCAATAAACTTTCCTCCAGCAAGCTCTACCTTCCAGTATTCACCTTTTGCTAATCCTAATTTCTTTGGGAAAATTCAGAAAGAACTAAAGGAACCTACTAGGGGTAGTCTTTCAGACTTCTTATATGCTGAATCTTCAGAAGAAAAAGATGATGCTGATACTGGTATTCATAAGATATATTATGCTCTTGAGCTCGAAGATCTTGAAGAATGTGTAAATAATTTTTCTGCTCAAGATAAGGAACAATTTGGTATTGTAAATTCTAATGATCTTGATGATACTCATGTAAATTCTACCTCATCAAGGTCAAGGTCACAAAGCACCTGGAATTCTGCACCTGACCGGAGAGACTTGATGAAATTTGAATATCACAAAGACTGGTCAGCCAATTCTACATATTCTTGGAACATAGACAATTGTACAGAAGCTGAGGTAATGTCTGTGTTACATTCAATGTTAGTCTGCTATAGGACATATCTAGCTGATGACATAGGTCCTGTCAATGCTACCAGGCGAATCATTGGTGGGTTTGAAGGTACTCTTGATTCTTGGTTAAAAGCAGAAACTTTGAAAGAACCAAATTTAGTTCCATCATGGGAACAATAAGTTGTCCAGAATCCAGATGGTAGCACTTACATGGATCCAGTCACACATCTTCGTGTTAATAACATGATAGGAAGATTTCTTTATGGAATCACAGTTAATTTTATTGGTTTCCCACAAATCACCAATGAAATTACCACTATTACTCTGTTGGCCATGAAATTGCATAACATGCAGCGTTTTGATGAGTATTTCAATGAATTTCTTCACCGTCTTCACACTCTGTCCACAGATCTCATTTTGGAACCAAAGTGGAAGGAAATCTTTGTTTCCTCTCTTCCACATTGGGTTTCCTCTGCAATTGTCAATAAACTCCCTGGAAAGATTGGGGATTATAAGTTTGGGGTCATCCGACAAGCTGTAAAAGCTGTCATTGTGGAGCTCTGTTCCCAAATGAAAATTTCCCATGCTGCTACCAATCCTAAAAAACCACATGGCTATCAGCAGCTTTGTAAGCAATGCCACCTCGGTAAACCTGGAAATTTTGAGGGGCGAAGGCGAAAGCATATGCATTCAAAGAAGAATTCCCAGTCACCCTGAGTTCCACAGAAAAACACTTCAAGAAAAAACCATATAAACATACTGAAATGTTTTCCAAAGAAAAAGAGATCACCTGCTACAACTGTAATGAAAAAGGACATACTGCAAATCATTGTCCTAAGAAGAAGAAAGAAACTTCAAAAAAGAAGATGCCTTACAGGAATAAAAAAGGAAAAATCAATTTCTTTGATCTATGTAGCAGTTGCGATGAATTACTAACTTCTGATTCTGAATCAGAAAATGATTTGAATTTCGTGCATTCTGATTATTCTTCGTCCTTTGAAGAAGAATTTTGCAGAGATCCACATTGCCCAGAATGCAAAGATTGTGAGTGTAGTGATCCCGATGTCTGCCAGTGCAATGCAGTCAGGATGATGAAGGAAGATTATGAAGAAACAAGCAGGGATTATTTCACACAAATGATGGCAGTAGCAGACCAGAAGATCAAAGAAATGTACAAATCTTTACTGATGAATCATCTGAAGCAAATACCCTCCAATCCAAAGAACCTTACAAATAAAGGGTATGTCCCTCCTACTTCTCTATTTTTAGTTGAAGCTCTAACTAGGCAATTTAAGAATGAAGATTTTGGTGAAGATTTGCCTCAGATCTTGCCTTGTATACACCAAGCTACCAAAGAGCTTCGAAAGACAGTAAAAGAAAACAAGAAGCTATGCATAGAAAATCATAGGGATTTAAGCGTTAGATTAATGAATGCACAAGAAGCTTCTACCTCTTAGAATCTTCCTATGTCAGGAAGAATAGAAAATTGGACATTTCATACTAATCCAATTACTGAGCAGATAAATCCAACAGAAGATGATGAAATGGAAAGAATGGACTTAGGTTGCAATATACTTAACAAAGATGTTATGTATTGTGTTAAGATGAAAGTTAGAATTGGAACGCAGTATGAATATTGGAAAGTATAAATGGACACTGGATCCAGATTGAATATTGTGAACAATACAATTGTCAGTACTCATCTCAGAAGGCCGACTGCCTGCCCAAGGGTAACAACCGCCAACGGTGACATTACAACTGTGTCAGAAGTGGAAGTAGATGTATTCTTGACTAAAGAAATTGGTGTTCATCTTGTTTGTCCAATAGTTCCAGGTATGGATTGCGCTATGTACCTAGGAACACCATTTTTCCAAAATTTTGAAAAACATGGAACTAAGCTAGACAAGGCCAGTCAAAGATATGGATATTTTGTTAGCTTAGATAATAAAGAAATCTTTTTTCCATTCATTAATGCTAATTCTCCAAACATACTAAAAAGAATAGAAAGAATGGAGAACCTATTGGCAAAATGGAAATAAAGAAAGAAATAATGAAGACTGAAGAACATCTTGACAATGGGAAGTACGCCAGAGAAATAGCAGACATAACTGCTAAATTCAAAGAATGTTGTTCTGATGATCCTAATGCATTCTGGCATGTCAATAAGCAGGAAGTCGAACTTCCTCTAAAATCTGATTTTAATGGTAAGTTAAGAAGATCAAAAGCAATTGCCATGAACTCAGAACAGATGAAACTATGTAAAGAAGAAATTAAAGATCTTTTGAAGAAAGGATTGATAAGGAAAAGTAAAAGTCCCATTGTCTGTTTTGCCTTTTATGTAAATAAGCATTCAGAGATAGCCAAAGGAAAGCCTAGGTTGGTTGTGAATTACAAGCCTTTGAATAGGATCCTTGATTATGATGCTTATCCTCTTCCAAAGCCTTCCACTATACTTGCCCAGATCTCCAAATCCAAAGTATTTTCAAAGTTTGATCTTAAATCTGGATTTTGGCAAGTGGAAATAAAAGAATCAGATAAATGGAAAACTGCCTTCTCTGTGCCAGAAGGACACTACTAATGGAATATTATGCTGTTTGGCTTGATAAATGCACCTTCTGCATTTCAAAGAATCATGGATGAAACTTTTGAGGGTATGGATGATTTCCTCAAAAAATATATTGATGATTTGTTGATCCATTTAGATAATATTCCTGAGCATATTAAGCATTTGAAGATCTTTCTACAGAGGGTTAAAGAAAAAGGAATAGTTTTATCTAATTAAAAAATGAAGTTGTTCAGAACCATGGTAGATTTTTTGGGTTATAATATTCAGTATGGTTCTTACAATGTAATTCAGAGAAGCCTCAATTTTGTGGGTCATTTTCTTGATAAGATTCTTGACAAGACTCAACTCCAACGATTTCTTGGGAGTTTGAACTACATCTCAAAATTTCTGAAACATTGTGCCCAAGAAAGAAAGCTTTTGAACCAGAGGCTTCGGAAAAATCCAATCCCATGGAATGATGACTGCACTCAGGCAGTAAGAAGAATAAAAGATAGAGTTAGAAAAATCCAGCCTCTATCTCCCACACAAGAAGCATGGGATAAGATTATCATGACATATGCTAGCCAAATTGGTTGGCGTGCGGTTTTGTGTCAGAAAAACCCCAGCAACAAAAAAGAGATTGAAGTTTGTCAATATGCTTCAGGATTGTGGGCCAGGACCAATTGAATTGGGCTAGTCTGAAGAAAGAACTTAGAGTAGATGCCTTGGTATTGCTAAGTTCAAAGATTTTGTTATTTACACCAAATTCAATGTAAAAACTGATTGTCAAGCTTTAAAATATGCAATAAAAAAATGTGAATTTGAAGACGCTGCCATGGTCAGGTGGGTGATGCAGTTAAGCCAATATAATTTCGACATTGAATTTATACGAGGAGACAAGAACAGTTTTGCAGACATGCTAAGTCATGATTTCTTGGCAGACCATTCAATTCTCTCTCTCTCCTGCAATTTTATCAGAAGGGATGAAAACTCTGTACAGATAGAAACCCCGAGAGGATGGATTAGTTATGAACTAGAAACTCCCCTTTTAGTTCATGATGAACATTGGATCCCTGTCAAAGAAATCCGGTACAGAATGGGAATCCCTTATCTTTGGAATGAAAGGATGCAAGATGAAATGAACAATGAAGCTATTGAAGCCTTGGACTATCTAGCTCATATTGGGAGTATCACTTATATACTGGAAAGGAGCGAAGATGATGAAGATCTACTTGAAAGCTGCCACATAACCTTCAGAAGATTCAACAATCATCTCAACAAGGATAATTTTGATATAGACCAATAGAAAGAAGCATTCTACACAGGTATGAATCTGCAGAATTATTCCTCTAGTCTATTTTATTCTTTGCAATTCTCTTTTCTCTATGAAGGATGGATAGTAGAAGCAGTGGAAAATATGGATCCTACTCTAGAGTTGTTCATTGAATGGTGGAAAATTTACAGCTTGTCGGCCCTTGTCATCAAGCCATATTCCCTCAATTTGCTAAAGATCTACGGATTCAGTGAACCCACAGCTCATCAATCAGGAATCCTGTACAAATCCTTCAGGGATATTGCTGATATCGAAGACCTCCATTTCTTCCACAGAGTTAGAAGGTGTGGTCATGTCCGATGGTTCGTCACTAACCACTATAAAGCCAGGACAATCGCTACCAATGCCAATGGTGTCCACCCTAGCTATAATGATTTCCACGATCAAGTGGATCCTGAATCAAATCCCTTTGAGTACATCAATTTCCTGGAGCCACCTGATAGTCATGCTTCAGAGATATGGGAATCTGAAAAGGATGTATGAGTGTAGTATTTTTCAAATTATCTGATTGAAAGATTTCGATACTAGCACTACACCCATCCCCAAATCGAATATTATGTCATATGACTATGTTGTCTTTCTAGTCGACGTTGGTACTAGACAGACTTTAGTGGGTTCACCTGATCTTAAATCTCCACTGTGTAACCTTTAAGTACAATAATAAGATTTTAGTGGAATAGTATGCTTATGGCTCTCCACTTTTTTGTACAAAATATCTAGTACTTGAGATTCGGTCCCCATATGCTTGATGGCTTTCCGAAAGGAAAAGGGATGAGATAATATGAGTTGTCCACTCATACCCGAATCTAGAGGATAGATTTGAAAAGATAGTTTCCTTACCCTTCACGAATGCTGGTCCCCCTTCTGGATTATAAAATAAGGTAAGGTTCATTTGTAAAGGGAAGGAGGAAAGGAGTTTTGGGAAAAGAGGAAGGATTGAGGTCGTTAGGGTGTCGATCTATAAGATCTCTGTGTGTCAAGATCTTTGTTGTGATCCAGTGAGATAAGTTCTCTGTGTGTCAAGATCTCTGTTGTAATCCAGTGTTTTATGAGAAATAAAGAGATATATTTGAATTTTACATTTGATGATTTAAGGTTCTGTCCAAGAACCCATGGTGAACAAGCACAAGGTGAACCAAGTTCTAAGAGAGAAAGAGGTGAAACTTTTTCTTATATTCATAAAGGACGAAAAAATAATGAAGAAACCACTGCCCATGAAGCATCTGCAACAAGCCCATTTAGAAAATATGCTGAGAAGTTGCAGAATATTCCATTAAAAATGGAAAATCTTTCCACCACAGGATTTGGCAATACTCTGCTTGTTAATATTGATTGCTTGGGCTATGATGAAGTCATCACTGTGTTACATAATGTACATGCTTGGGCTTTACAGAGAAAAGTAGAAACTAAGGCAGAGAGGTCAGAGATTGTTACTCATATTATTTGGTCTTTTACTAGTATTCTCAAGCAATGGTGGGACAAGTTATCAGATAGAGAGATGAACCAAATCGTTGAAAATGAAGATGATCCCTTAAAAGCTTTGTTTGATGCATTAACAAATGAGTTTGTAGGGATTGTACCAGAAGATTCAGTTCACCATTACCAGTTGTTTTTATCGCAAAGGTTATGTAATATAGACTATTTGCAAGAATATTTTTGTATTATGCAGAAATTATTATATCAAGCAAATGATCCTCATAATGTTGCATATCTGAGGTATTATATAGCTTCCATGCCAGGGAAAATTCCAGATCTGATTAATCAGTATATTGATGAACATAAGATCAAGATTGAGAACTCATCTTTTGCTGCTATACAACAGTTAATTGTTTCAGTTTTACAGAAAGAGTGTGCTGCTGCAAAAGCTAAAAAGAATTGTCACAAGCAAATGCATTTTAGCACTAAGCTCTGCAATAATTTCAAGGAAACTTATGATTTTGGTTGCCATTCTAAGAGGAAGAATATCACGAATAAGCACCAAAATTGTTCCTGCAAGATAGACAAGTATTTTCGTAAAAAGAAATATTATCCTTCAAAGAAACGTTTTAAGGGGGGAAGGGTTGTATTTAGGAAAAGGACAAAGCCTTCAAAGAAAGTTGTTTGTTTTATTTGTGGAAAGGAAGGCCATTATGCTAATGCTTGCAGAGAAAAGAAAGACAAGAAGAAGATAAAGATCATGGATATATTTTCTTCAGTACATGATCCAAAAGATTGGGATCTCATATCCCATTCTGATGGAGAATATTTTGAAGTATCCAGTTCTTCCTCAGAATCTGAAGAAAATGAATTACCAGATATAAAATGACTTGCACTAGATTCTGATGAGACATTCATTGCTGACATAAAAATGTTTCATTTTAATTTTGCAGACAGTGTACAGGTAAAGATAGCAAAGGTCAAAGCTGAGTTGGCACAAGTTGATCCAGTACAGTTTATAGCCAGGGGAAGGTTAACAAAGAAACTTGAAAGCCTCGAAAGTCAACTACCTTCTTCCAGAAGATCCAAAAAAAATTCTCAGATGATGAATTCAGTGAGAAAGAGTTTGATTCAATGTTCAAACCTTTGAAGATTATAGACGAATCACAAGGATCAGGTATGGATACAATCATAACTCTTAAAAAGAAAATTGCAGATCTAGAGTCATCCATTCATCATACAAGAACAAAAATGATTCAGTTATCATCTAAACTTCAAATGCTTATTGGTAATTATGATGATTGTAATTCCAAGCTAACAAGCTTGTTGATGAAGAATGTTTCAGAAGAGATTCCCTCAAAATCCACAAATGTTGATATGATAAGTATTATGGGAATTGGAGATAGAGTGATTATTCCCATTAAGATCAAATTGCCCAAAGTTGAGGAATACACTCTAGATGCTCAGATTGATTTTGTAGAAATGAGTAGTTGCTGCAAATTTGGCACCATTCCTTCATATTATTGGCAACCTAGAAAATTACAATTCAGGGCTATTACAAAAGACTTGATGGAGATTAACCATATAGCTCCCGATTTTCCAATTTGTTTGAATGATGTTCAAATATTTGTGACATTGTATAGTTTTGATACTCGTACAGATTTTTTGTTAGGACAAGATTTTTTGAAAAAATTACTTTTTGTTACTTTTGATATAGATTCTGTTACTTTTTCTACAACAAAAGGACTAGTGACAATACCTACTTCCAATGACTACATAGTTAACGTACAACCTATAGAAGAAGACCAAATTCAATACAGTCTACAGGATTTGTCAAAAATTTACAAAATTGTCAAAAATGTTGAGATTAATGGTCCAAAAACATTACAGAATATTTCAGAGAAGCTTCGTAAAGATTGTACAACAAGCCGTCCAGATGCTTTTTGGACAAGGGAAAAATATTTTGTGGCACTTCCTTATAAAGAAGGATATGTTCCTAGACCACAAAAGGCAAGTGCTAATCACATGAGTCCACAAGAGCAAGATTTATGCAAACAGGAGATTACTCATTTGCTGCAACAACAACTTATTGAGCCATGTAAAAGCTCTTGGGTTTGCCCAACTTTTTATGTGAACAAGCATAGTGAAGAGAAGAGAGGTAAGAAAAGGATTGTTATTAATTACAAGCTCTTGAATAATGCATTGCCCCCAATCAAGTATCCTCTGCCTAATAAAGAACTCCTTCTTGCAAAAATTGCCAATGTTAATGTTTTAGTAAATTTGATTTGAAGAGTGGATTTTGGCAAATTGGCATTATCACTGCAGACAGGTACAAAACAACTTTTACAGTCCCTCATGGACAATATCAATGGACTATAATGCCTTTTGGATTAAAAAATGCTCCCTCTGAGTTTCAAAAATGGATGGAAGACATTTTTGGAGGAGTAGAGTTCATAATTGTGTATATAGATGATTTACTTGTTTTCAGCAAAGATGTAGATAGTCACAAGATGCATCTAGAAAAGTTCTATGAAATGGTTTACAGACATGGACTTGTTCTTTCTGATTCTGACGAGAAGTTTCAAATTGGTAAAGTCAAAATTGATTTCTTAGAACTGCATATAGAACAAGGTCATATTGGGCTTCAATCACATGTTCTGACTTATTTATTAAAGTTTCCAAATGTCATTTCAGATGTTAAGAGTTTTCAGAGGTTTCTTGGTTGTCTGAATTATATCAGATAGTTTTATGAGAATCAATCAAATGATACTAAGACCTTACAGAAAATGCTAAAGAAGGAGACAATTGGGTGGACAAAAGAGATGACAGAAGCAGTCAGAAACATTAAAACTAAAATCAGTGAATTGCCAAAACTTAAACTTCCTGACACTAATCTTTCCTTTATTCTTGAAACAGATGCTTCACATCACACTTGGGTTGCAGTTTTGTTACAAAATCATGGAAGGAAAGAATTAGTCTGTGCATATGCTTCAGGCACATTTGATGACACAGAAATAAATTATCCTTCTTCCCACAAGGAGATACTTGTAGTAAAAAGAGGGATCAAAAGGTTTAATCTATTTCTTAAAAGTGTTAGATTCATTGCTCGCACAGATCTCAAACACATGAAAGGAATTTTGGCAAATAAAAGATTGTTGGAACAAGGTAATACCAGAGTCCTCAGCTGGGCACTATGGCTTGAAGGATTTGATTTTGATATTGTGTACAAGTGTGGTGCTGAGAATTATCTTGCAGATATGTTGACAAGAGAAGGAGCTGAGACCAAGGAGATTAAAATGTTCAGGCCTCTTCGTCAAGATGAAGCTTCATCAAGTAGCAGTTCAGTCCAGTCTAATAGAGTCAGTCCAGTCGTCATTTGTAGTTTGTGTTAGTATGAGTTTTGTTGGAATTGTTTTGTAAAAAGAGTCAAGTCTTTGCCTTTAGGTCTTCGACAGCATATATTACAGAGATGGTTTGATTCTGAAGAAGCTATGTGGTCTTACGCTAGAGAGTTACCATACAAGAATAGGTCATGGCATGTGTATTATGGATTGTCTAGAGAGTCTGTATATTTTGGTTTCATTCAGAATACTGATTGGACATGGAATGGTTATTCACAATTCATCAGAGAGCTATGATTCATGGGTCTGTTAGAGTCATATTTTATGCAATTGACATAGATAATGTTGTAAATTGGTGGAGTCCTTGGTTCAAGTTATTTTTGTATAAATATGTGCCTAGTGTATGTTGGATGCTAGATCATGATTTCCAAAGTACCATTAGTACTCTAATTTGGGAATTGCATGTTGTTGCACAAAATGAGTTTGTCCATCAAGACACAGTTGTAGTACCAGATGAAAGAGATTAATCTTTTAGTCTCTTTGTGAGTTTTTAAGGGAGGATCACTGTTGATGAAGAATACAGACCACATAATATGTATTCTTTTCCTTTCTACTGTTGTTTCAGAGAAGTTGGTCCACCTTGGCTAGATGACTCCATACCACATGAGATATTTGCTCCTGAACCAGAAGAATTATTAGAGCTAGAACAGTTTGCAAGGCATGATCGTGAGCATAACAGACATGATCATGAGCATGATTATGAATATAGAGAGAATAGTGATTGATAGAAAAGATCACTCATTTTGATATCTTTGCATATCTTACTTTTGGTTTCCATGGGATTTTCTCTAGAAAAAATCTCCACTGTGTACTTACTTATCTAAAAAGCCGATGTCCTAGATTCCGGCCTGATTGTACTATTTACTTTATTAGATTGTGTCGGATTCGGTCCCCATATGGCTTAGCCTCCAAGGGACGAGATAACAAGTGATTGTCCTCACTTGCCCGAATCTTTAGACTGTTCATCACTTTTGGTACACTTTGTCCTTCGGATATGATTTCCTGCGTGATATTCATACTGAAAGTAGATTCTCATGAGTCTAGGTTTCCAATAAAAGTTTTAACCGGATAACTGGCTAAGATATTATATATACTGGGGTTGTAAGAAGGGAAGGGCATTCGAAGTTTTTAGTTTTTGGGTTGAGTTGGAACTCCTTGCTTTGCATCTGCGAGAATCATCTCGATCTGCTTGCATCGCGGAGAACTAAGGCTACCAGGTATCTGGGAATGACTGAAGACCAAACAGGAGCATTATTTAATGGACTCTGAAATCCACCCAAAAGTGCATCATGAAAATTATTCATTCGAGTATCTAAGACACAGGTCAAACAAGAAGTATTTAATCCTGGTCTTACTAGAGGATTTATGCCAAACTGAATCGTTCCAATATGAATATAATTATAGCCATGTTCCAAACCCCATTCAATATCTTCTTTCTTTATCAACGGAACTTGATACACAGACTAACCAGTAGAAATAGGGATATTCATAGAAGTAAATCAGAATAATTGAGTAGCTCTAAATTGAAAAGCAGGAACCTTATATAGTTTATCAACTTCTATCTCTGGAAATGTCCAATTAGGCCGAGGTTCAAATTCTTGAACAAGCACTTTCTCATCATACAACTTATCATTACTAGATCTATACTTATTCAAAAAAGACCATCTTTTTTGTCTAGTAATTTTCTTGTCATCAGGATTCTGAAGAACAAATTCATTCATAGAACTAGCCATTAAGATTAGATATAAGTATGCACCTGAACAGAGGAATAAAGCTTCTGTGCACCAGGAAAACAAAAACGACAGTCCTTCGCCTCAACACTCTCTACCAGCGCCTTACCGTCCACTTCAAACTTAAACAAATGTTGATACCAATATATCTTAATGTAAGAACCAGACAAAACAAAAATAGCTTAAACACAGTACCCGATGGCTCTGATACCAATTTTATAATAAGAGTATAACACTTTACATAGAGCAAATTTTCTATTAATTTTTCAGAACAACAACTCAGATGACATATAAACTTTGGAGTTAGTTCTCCGTGATGCAAGCAGATCAAGATGATTCTCGCAGATGCAGAGCAGGGAGTTCCGACTCAACCCAAAAACTAAAAACTTCGAATGCCCTTCCCTTCTTACAACCCCAGTATATATAATATCTTAGCCAGTTATTCGGTTAAAACTCTTATCGGAAACCTGGACTCATGAGAATCTACTTTCGGCATGAATATCACGCAAGAAATCATATCCGAAAGACAAAGTGTACCAAAAGTGATGAATAGTCTAAAGATTCGAGCAAGTGAGGACAATCACTTGTTATCTCGTCCCTTGGAGGCTAAGCCATATGGGGATCGAATCCGACACAATCTAATAAAGTAAATAGTACAATCAGGCCAGAATCTAGGACATCAGCTTTTTAGATAAGTAAGTACACAGTGGAGATATCTTCTGGAGCAAATCCCACGGAAACCAAAAGTAAGATATGCAAAGATATCAAATGAATGATCTTTGCTATCAATCACTATTCTCTCTATCTTCATAATCATGCTCATGATCATGTCTGTTATGCTCACGATCATGCCTGGCAAGCTGTTCTGCCTCTAATAATTCTTCTGGTTCAGGAGCAAATATCTCATGTGGTATGGAGTCATCTAGCCAAGGTGGACCAACTTCTCTGAAGCAACAGTAGAAAGGAGAAGAATACATATTATGTGGTCCGTATTCTTCATCAACAGTGATCCTCCCTTAAAAACTCACAAAGAGACTAAAAGATTCATCTCTTTCATCTGGTACTACAACTGTGTCTTGATGGACAAACTCGAACTCTATGACATAGTCATTTTGTGCAGCAACATACAATTCCCAAATTAGAGTACTAATGGTACTTTGGAAATGATGATCTAGCATCCAACATACTCTAGGAACATATTTATACAAAAATAACTTGAACCAAGGACTCCACCAATTTACAGCATTATCTATGTCAATTGCATAAAATATGACTCTAACAGACCCATGAATCCTAGCTCTCTGATGAATTGTGAAATAACCATTCCATGTCCAATCAGTATTCTAAATGAAACCAAAATATACAAACTCTCTAGACAATCCATAATACACACGCCATGACCTATTCCTGTATGGTAACTCTCTAGCGTAAGACCACATAGCTTCTTCAGAATCAAATCATCTCTGTAATATATGTTGCTGAAGACCTAAAGGCAAAGACTTGACTCTTTTTACAAAACAATTCCAACAAAACTCATACTGACACAAACTACAAATGATGACTGGACTAACTCTATTAGACTGGACTGAACTGCTACCTGATGAAGCTTCATCTTGACGAAGAAGCCTTAACATTTCAATCTCCTTGGTCTCAGCGCCTTCTCTTGTCAACATATCTGTAAGATAATTCTCAGCACCAGACTTGTACACAATATCAAAATCAAATCCTTCAAGCCATAGTGCCCATCTGAGGACTCTGGTATTACCTTGTTCCAACAATCTTTTATTTGCCAAAATTCCTTTCATGTGTTTGAGATTTGTGCAAACAATGAATCTGACACTTTTAAGAAATAGATGAAACCTTTTGATCCCTCTTTTTACTACAAGTATCTCCTTGTGGGAAGAAGGATATTTTATTTCTGTGTCATCAAATGTGCCTGAAGCATATGCACAGACTAATTCTTTCCTTCCATGCTTTTGTAACAAAACTGCAGCCCAAGTGTGATGTGAAGCATCTGTTTCAAGAATAAAGGGAAGATTAGTGTTAGGAAGCTTAAGTTTTGGCAATTCACTGATTTTAGTTTTAATGTTTCTGACTGCTTCTGTCATCTCTTTTGTCCACCCAATTGTCTCCTTCTTTAGCATTTTTTGTAAGGTCTTAGTATCATCTGATTGTTTCTCATAAAACTGTCTGATATAATTCAGACAACCAAGAAACCTCTGCAAACTCTTAACATCTGAAATGACATCTGGAAACTTTAATAAATGAGTCAGAACATGTGATTGAAGCCCAATATGACCTTGTTCTATATGCAGTCCTAAGAAATCAATTCTAACTTTATCAATTTGAAACTTCTTGTCAAAATCAGAAAGAACAAGTCCATGTATGTACACCATTTCATAGAACTTTTCTAAATGCATCTTGTGACTATTTACATCTCTGCTGAAAACAAGTAAATCATCTATATACACAATTATGAACTCTACCCCTCCAAAAATGTCTTCCATCTGTTTTTGAAACTCAGAGGGAGCATTTTTTATTACAAAAGGCATTACAGCCCATTGATATTGTCCATGAGGGACTGTAAAAGTTGTTTTATACCTGTCTACAGGGATAATGGCAATTTGCCAAAATCCACTCTTCAAATCAAATTTACTGAAAACATTAGCATTGGCAACTTTTGCAAGAAGGAGTTCTTTATTAGGCAGAGGATCCTTGATTGTGAGCAATGCATCATTCAAGAGCTTGTAATTAATAACAAGCCTTTTCTTAGCTCTCTTCTGCTCAGTATGTTTGTTCACATAAAACGCTGGGAAAACCCAAAGGCTTTTACATGGCTCAATAAGTTGTTGTTGCAGCAAATGAGTAATCCCCTGTTTGCATAAATCTTGCTCTTGTGGACTCATGTGATTAACACTTGCCTTTTGTGGTCTAGGAACATATCCTTCTTTGTAAGGAAGTGCCACAAAATATTTTTCACTTGTCCAAAAAGCATCTGGACGGCTTGCTGTACAATATTTACGAAGCTTGTCTGAAATATTCTGTAATGTTTTTGGACCATGAATCT
>APFE030170570.1:0-13004 GCA_000404065.3 Pinus taeda | reverse complement strand
CACCTCTCTATCTCGTTGCTCACCTCTCACAGCACAACACTGTCAATTTACTCGACTACACCTCAATTCTCCATTGCCAAAAATTATTTTGTTCCACTGAGGCACTCTTCGCCAGGCTATCTATGATGTCTATACTTTAGGTGCCCACTGTACTATGGCATGACTCCCCTTACCACTATTACGTCTTCTAATAGTTCCTTGTAATAGTGCAGAAATAGATATAGACCTTCGATTCCTTTATCATCTGACTATATGGAGCTCCATGCTGAGAAATTAATTCCCAATGACCTGTACACTCCTCTGATAGACCCATGCTTATTTATTGTTCCATAGATCATGACAGTTCATAGAGATGACCACTTTGTTCTCATTTTTAACAACTAATTGTGTACACGAATATTTTGATTTCTTCCTTCACGCTCTTGAATTCATCTATGCTACAAATGTTGTCCTTGATTTCTAGTTACAGAGTATCCCATAGGTTTAGCCCTTTTTAACTACCAACTCTTTTGTATCTCCATTCAATTTTGCAAGTATTGACTCATACATCCTTTAATTCTTTGTACTTCCTTATCAAAGAAACTCCATATCATAACTTCACATTGGTGTAGTGTTCTACTACTCCTCAGTCCCGACGTCTTTTGCTCCTCTGACACTAAGCTCCTTGAGAATTTCTCCTCTATGAGACCAAGAACTATGACCTGTAGCTTAGCTTTTAGGCACTAAGGCTTTTTTTTTCCTACTAGGGTCAAATCTTCCCTTAATACTAGTTTATGCTCTTGGTTCTTTGGTTTTACATGATCAAGATCCAGCACAATATCAAAAACCCCCTCCATCAAACTTTTTCATAATCATTTGTTCAACATTTCTAATATCATAATCCTTTGATATGCTCCGATATGACATCATCACTCCACGTGGTGTCTCCATAGCTATGACACGTGTCACCTATAGTTGGATCACTAGGGTACCCAAGATTTTTGAATTTGCCTACCACATGTTCGATCATACTGTAGCATCATACTAACGTCAAATGACATTTTTCTTATAAGAGCCAATGTCATGTTGCCATGTGTCCTACAGGAGGAGAGAGAAGAAGGCACCTCAACCCTTGGTTTTGAAATGGAATTATCTGTTAATCTACTTCAACATTCCATGGTGCTTCATAGTATTTATGGGAACCATTGGACACAACAACTTCTTAGAGTACCTTAGTTAAGAAGTTCTGATATTCCGATGTCCCAGTCCTCTGATATCTTGATGTCCCAGTGTCCCAATATCTGGGGTGCCACTTGTGCTAATCCTCTAATTTTCAAGTTTTCACATCTTTGATATGTCGATATTCTGATGTCCCAAAGCTACAATACCCCAATATTTCGATGTGCCGATGTCCAAATATTTGAGGTTCCACTTGCACCAATCCTCCAATGTTCAGGTATTCACATATCCAATATGTCAATATTTTGATATTCCTTCCTTCATAAGGCTTCAAATTCCTAAACTTTAGCAAACCATATCGTTTGATCCAAGAATCCATTTTTTCACTTTTTCATATTATTGGAAATCTCTTCCATAGCACTTTTAATTGGATGGGGTCCGATGTAGGCTTTGAGTACATTTTCTACCTGTAAGATGGTCGAAAACCTTTGTGCTCCTTGACTTTTCTTTACTTTGTGCCTGGATCGCTGAACTATCAATCACCATGGTTCTGATTTTATGGCTTCTTCAGTAAGCATGATATTATGATGATTCTCTACAAGAAGCCTGCAGCCACCATGGATTTCCATCTGGCCCATCACTGTAAGCATCATTTTCTGGCTTCTTCAGTAATCCTGCTACTATCATGATTTTCTACAAAGCATTCCAGCAACCATGGATTCTTCCCATACACCCAACCTTCATGACAACCTTTATTTGACATCAATTCCAACACTTACACAACCACCCATACACTATCAAATGTCCAATAGTAACCTGTGATCTTTCACCTCCCTTTTCTCCTATTTTCCTTTATTTTCATAAATAAATGTGCCAAAAATGCACTTTTTCCTTTTTAATGCCTTTCACTTTGCCAACTTTAGCCATAAAAAAATCCTATGATGCCCACTAGGATATCTTTGCCCAACATTCAACTTGGAATAAGTGTCCCTTAACCCATGGTCTTATTTTTGCTTTATTAACTTTTATTAGATGAAATTTTAACTAGTGGTGATTACACTTGTAAATATTTCTATTCAAGACAAAATATGTTAAGATATAGTTGTTAACATACAAAAAATCAAATTTATGATAATGAATATGAAAGGGTCATTTACCCTAATTTGTTGTGTTACAGAAAGAGTATTGAGGAATCACTTTCATAATTGATCTTCATCACAAGCTTAAGTGGAATAGTAGTATTGGGAAACAAATAAATGGAGGGTGAAAATATAATTTTGAGCTTAACAAGTGTTGTAAATTAGCAAACCTTTAGCTACGGGATAAGAAAAAATTATCTTCACTCTTATTATGAAGTATGCTTATAAAATTCGTGGTTGCGATATCTCTATAATAATGTAGATAAAGATAGATAAAATCTATAGGTATTTTATAACTTCAATAAGCTGAAAACCAATGGTACTACACCATATCATATCCTCTTTATAGAAGCAAGTATTTTCCCCATTGAGAGGATGGACATGACTAGGTACCTAATGTACACGAACAAAATAAACAATGTGGATCTCGAGTTGCTTCAAACACGAGCCAAAACTACATGTAACACAAGTAGAGTTGGCCTAAGATGAAAATTATTTGCTACATCACTAGGGAATAAAGGAACAGGTCACCATAATAATAATAATAATAATAATAATAATAATAATGATAATAATGATGATGATGATGATGTTATCACACCTAAATTTAAGGAGAAATTATGGTGTGATAATGAACTAGAGGATAAAAGAGAATTAAGATACTATAACGAGGTGATCAAAGCCAATCTAGAAGATCATAAGTGTCTCTTTGTTTTGATGAGACTAAATAAGAAATAAACATAGGTAAAATAAGAACAAATTCTCACTACCTTCATAACAAAATGGAGCATTGGAAATTTCTTGAAATGTCATAGATCAAAAAAACATGTCATATTTGTCAAAGTAAGAGGGTTGAAGAAGAAAAAAAAATTATATTATCTTGTGTGCACCCCAATAAATCTCAATTTCAAGCTATTTGCTACAATATCAACCTTTCTAACCTTTTCACTCATAGAAATAATGTGATTTAGGAACACTTATCTTAAATATTTTTGGGCTTACAGAGGAAATTCTATAGAAAACCAAGTAAAATCTTACCTTTATGTTTGTTATACCAAATTCCAAACCAAGTAAAATCTTACCTTTATGTTTGTTATACCGAATTCCATCTCAATGTTCTTTATCATTTTTATTATCATCAATTTAAAAATTAAATATGTGTCATTTATTTAAAAGGAAAAAGGTTAACAATCTTTAAAATTTTAAATACTACAAATTTCAACACTGTCAATAATGCATCCATAGTGTATCTATGGTAAAATTATAGTTTGAAGCTTATCTTCATCATAGTTTCCTTTTGTTCAATATGGTAGACATTCATTGGTTATACTTCTTAACTGTTTGATCATGATTATATGTTAAATACAATTAGCTTTGGTTGATTTATATTAACTAAATTTGATATAATAATATAATGATATAACCAAATGTATCATATAAATTTGAATATACTATATAAAAGAATATCCAAAGGAATAAAGAAAATACATTAGGTTTCTAAATGAAATAAAATATATGTTTTGTTTTTTCATTTTAATAGATCAATGACTTAAGTCATTTTATGATGTGCTTGTGGATCTCGAGTTGCTTCAAACACGAGCCAAAACTACATGTAACACAAGTAGAGTTGGCCTAAGATGAAAATTATTTGCTACATCACTAGGGAATAAAGGAACAGGTCACCATAATAATAATAATAATAATAATAATAATAATAATGATAATAATGATGATGATGATGATGTTATCACACCTAAATTTAAGGAGAAATTATGGTGTGATAATGAACTAGAGGATAAAAGAGAATTAAGATACTATAACGAGGTGATCAAAGCCAATCTAGAAGATCATAAGTGTCTCTTTGTTTTGATGAGACTAAATAAGAAATAAACATAGGTAAAATAAGAACAAATTCTCACTACCTTCATAACAAAATGGAGCATTGGAAATTTCTTGAAATGTCATAGATCAAAAAAACATGTCATATTTGTCAAAGTAAGAGGGTTGAAGAAGAAAAAAAAATTATATTATCTTGTGTGCACCCCAATAAATCTCAATTTCAAGCTATTTGCTACAATATCAACCTTTCTAACCTTTTCACTCATAGAAATAATGTGATTTAGGAACACTTATCTTAAATATTTTTGGGCTTACAGAGGAAATTCTATAGAAAACCAAGTAAAATCTTACCTTTATGTTTGTTATACCAAATTCCAAACCAAGTAAAATCTTACCTTTATGTTTGTTATACCGAATTCCATCTCAATGTTCTTTATCATTTTTATTATCATCAATTTAAAAATTAAATATGTGTCATTTATTTAAAAGGAAAAAGGTTAACAATCTTTAAAATTTTAAATACTACAAATTTCAACACTGTCAATAATGCATCCATAGTGTATCTATGGTAAAATTATAGTTTGAAGCTTATCTTCATCATAGTTTCCTTTTGTTCAATATGGTAGACATTCATTGGTTATACTTCTTAACTGTTTGATCATGATTATATGTTAAATACAATTAGCTTTGGTTGATTTATATTAACTAAATTTGATATAATAATATAATGATATAACCAAATGTATCATATAAATTTGAATATACTATATAAAAGAATATCCAAAGGAATAAAGAAAATACATTAGGTTTCTAAATGAAATAAAATATATGTTTTGTTTTTTCATTTTAATAGATCAATGACTTAAGTCATTTTATGATGTGCTCTTAACCTCTAAAATAGCAAACTATAGCTAAGAAACATAGCATGCCAAGCTAAATAGAAATTAAACAAAAAAAAAATGATAAAAAATAGTATAATAACATCAAAACAAACATGGATTACTTTACTATGATGGGTTTTTGACATTTATATAGAACTACACTGGGTCCTTCAAGATCACAGAAACATTAAATAACTCTTGCATGTATCCCAGAGGCTATAAATACACAACTACATGCTTATACATTGAAATGCAAAATAGACCAAGAACTAGAAATGGATAATATCTAATTAATGGATAGATATTGAGTTTGGTATAAATGAAATGATTGGTGTGTCAACCTTGCGGGCCATGCCTTGGATGCCAACCCTATTTTTGTAATTTGGGCATTATTAGTTTGATGAATGCATCCTCCGTAAGGGATGATACCTTTGTTGTCTCGCATGTTTGATTAATCTATATGTTAATGGTTTATCCTCTTTAAAGCGGTTACATTGGTTATCTACATTAGTTACTTCCATTTTAGTTTGAAAGCATGCTCACTTTCCTCTTGATTTAGGAATGAAACCCTAGGAAATGTTGTTTAGAAGTGTTGGAACTAACTCTTAGTGTTCTAAAGGTGTGTTAATGTATTAATATGAGTTTTTTTAAATATGGAGGAGTCTAAAAGAGACAGTGATAGAAACTTGAAAAATATTTATGCGCTAGTTATGTAACATAAAAAGATTTCAAAGTGTAAATATTTACATCTATGAAGATAATGAGAGCTAAAAAATACATAAGTACATTACAACATCCATGTTAAGAGATAACCCATCAATATATAGATAAATATATAAAAGGAAAAGAGTCTATGAATGTGCATTGAGGCCTAATAAGGGTTAATTGGGATATTTTAGTGCCATGTGAAAATGAAGTGTTTTTTATTGAAATAAGAATTTTAATTGTTGTTGTATATGATGTGAAACCACATTCGAGAGAATAATAATTTTTTAATGGACTACTAGTTAGATGGCACATTAGAAGTCAATAACTATTAATATGTGTCATCATTGCTAAGGATTTCTCACAAGAGAAGGACATGAAATAGAAACATGAAAAGAATGAAACCTTGTTAGGCTTTGTATTAATCAATGGTAGAGAGGTGTACCCTAGCATGAGATAGTGTTGGATGAGTTGAGGTGACATGCGTTATAATCATTTTCCTCAAAGAGAAGGATTAACTCCCTAGATGACTATATTGACTACAATATTAGAAAAATTTAGATACCCTTGAAAACTTAGGGTTCATTGAATGTTTTTTAATAAAAAACATCCCTAAAGAAATAGGAATAATTGGGGTCTGAATCTACTCATGCTAAGTTAGAATCTCTAAAGGAAGAATGATACATAGGATATTAAATATAACTAAACAAAACCATGTTGTAAGTGTATGTTTCCTTTAAAGACTGTGTTCTACCTATGTATAATGTGTTGAAAAATGTAACAAGAAAATCCTAATTTAATTTTTTCCTTGAATTAAAATAGGAATTAAATTAATTCCACATCTCATGACAACTTGTAATAGTTAATTAAATTAATTTGACTTATTTGTCTTAGTTAATTTGAGTTGAGGGTATAACTAGAGTCATGTAGAGTGTCTCCTACATTTATAGGAGCTCTGGTTAAGTTTATTTTGAATTGTAATTATTTAATTTAGTTTAACTGAGTTAAATTCAGTTAAACTAGTTACAACTGATGGAGGAATTACTGGGAGATCTAGTGTTTGGGCATAAATTGTAGTAGTGGGGTGTAACAAGCAGTGATAAACCAGCAAATTGAGGATTCACTCATAATTAACTCGTGCATGTCAGATCAGAGAAATACCCAGTTGAGATTGGAGTTCAGGGACAGTGTACTATCAATTGTATAATCATATGAATTGTATAGGTGGTGCATGCAATCAGAGGAAGGCCTATGAGGATTGTGTAATTCATATTTGTGGAATTCCACAATTAAATATGGGCTAATTCCCAAGGAAATTGCAAAAGGAAATAGGAGCTTCAGAGGCAGCAAAATTGGCTAAGTATTGGCTTTAGCTTTCCTGGGAAGTAGTGAGATGTATAGAGATAATGTAGAGGTTTCTCGGGCTTGAGAAAAAGGGTTGTAACAATCTCATATTTTGTGATTAATGAAATATATAGATAGCATGGGTTTTAAGCTATGGCTTTCCCCATAAAATTATCGTGTTATGTGTGATTGGATTCTTTCTCTTTTATGCTTCATGATTTCATCGATCGTTTATTGTTTCCGTTGATGTGTAGAGTAGATTCAAGTCAGTTATTTTAGCTTATTACAATATTCCATTTGAATCTACAAGGAATTTCTAAATGGTACTAGAGTTGAAATCACTATAGAAGAGAAGAATATGAGTTTGTATTTTGCACGAGAAATGAAATTTGCAGTATCATGGTTTAAGGCCAGCACGATGTTGTTCTACTGATTGAGACTTGAATATGCCCTTGAGGTTAGTTCAAACTATATGGCTTGGAAGGATAGGATGGAGGAATTTTTGGAAGACAATGGGCATAAGGAATTCATAGCCAAAGATATTCCTAAGCCATCTCATGCTCAAGATGTAGCAAAGTGGAGTAAATGTGTGGCAAAGGTGAGAAGGGTTAACTAAGAAGGAGTTTGAGATAATATTGTCTCAAACTTCCATGGTAAGGAAAATCCATTTACATTATGGAAGGCCTTGACAAACCTATTTCAAAATGGTAGTGACCATAGGAAGTTGGCACTGAAGGACAAGCTCAAATAGATCAAGATGGAGAAGGGAAACACAATACAGAAGTACTTGACCAAGTTCACCCAATGTTGGGATGAGCTTGGAAGTGTCAGTGTTATAGTAGTTGAAGACAATCTAGTGAGCCTAGCACTTATAGGAATTCCTAAGAGATGGCACAACTACTAGGACCCAGTTAATGGGAGGGAGAAGCTACTAGAGTGGGAGTGATTGTGGTCCAACTTGGTACAAGAAGAGAATTGGTGGAACACCAAATATGGCTCCTCATTCAAGCATGATGATGAGGAGAATTGTGCCTTAGCTAGAAAGGTGAAGAAAGGGAAGGGGAAGTCATCCCATTCAAATAAGATTCCATTTAGGGCAGAAAGAAGAAGGACATGTCGAAGATTAAATGTTTTCACTATCATGAGGTGGAACACTATTGCAAAAAGTGTCCACACAAGAAGGCTAGTAAGAAGCCCTTAGGAAGAGTGGTAGGTGAATCTCTTACTTCACAATTTGAACTATATTTCACCCTCATTACTTGCATGGTGACATTGGTGATGGGTGACTATAGATAGTGTGTGGTACCTGGATAGTGGAGCCTCATTCTATATGATTGGAAACAAAGAGTTCTTCAATGACTTGGAAGAGAAGGACCTCCATATGCACATCAAGATGGGAGATGATGGGAGGTATAGCGCGACCGGCATTAATATTGTTACCTTCCAAAGGGAATTTGTTTCTCCTCTCACATTAAAAGATGTCATGTATGTTCTATGTTTGAAGAAGAATTTGGTTTCAGTTTCCATGTTGGAGGACCGTGGCTAAGATGTGATATTAATTAAGGGAAATGCTTTCCTTCATCACATAGCATCAGGACAGGTTAAGAAGATTGAGGTTCAAGTGAATAAACTCTACAAATTGGATGTAGAAGACTATGCTACTTTGAGCACAAAAGCAGAGCAGGAGCAGATTCGAGACATCAGTGAGTTGTGGCATAAAATATTAGGTCACTTTCACCACGGAGTTTTGAAGATCATGCGGAAAATTTATACATGACTTCCCAAGGGTACACTAGAGCAGAGAGACACATGCAAAGGGTGTACATTGAGGAAGTACAAAAAAGATTCCTTTCATGATAAAGATAGTTGAGTGCAAGCGATATTTGATAGAGTTCACTTAGATGTGTGTCAACTATTTTCGATAGCATCTATGACCAAGAAAATGTATTATGTAATATTTTTTGATGATTTTTCTCATAAGTGATTGATTTTTTTCATGCAAAAGAAAGATCAAACATTCATTAAATTTTGTGAATTTAAAGCACTTGTAAATAAATATACTAGCAAGAAAGTTAAAACTCTCATAAGCAATAATGGTGGAGAATATGCATCAAATGAATTCAAGAACTCATGTGCGTAAGAAGGAATTCAATGGGAATTATAGCATCTCATAACCCATAGTAGAATGTAGTGGATGAGAGGAAGAACATAAGTATTGTGGGAGTTCCACGGGAAATGTTACATGACTAGCTCCTACCATTTCACTTGTGGTTGAAGCATGCAATACAACTCTTTATTTGTATAAAAAAAATCCCTCATCAAATTCTTATGATGATTACACCAGAAGAAGATTTTTCAGGTAAGAAACCAGATGTGGTACACTTCAAGATATTTGGTTCACCATTCTAATGTCATGTTACCAAGGATGCATAGAAAAAGCTTGAGCCAACAACTGATTTGGGTATATTTGTGGGCTACACTCATACACGTAAAAAATATCGGGTGTACCTTCCATCCAACAGGATGATAGTGGTTCATAGAGATGTGAAGTTCGATGAAGCTAAGGCCATGATATGTTCCCTTGAGAGGGAGATCCAGTTACATGCAGATGAGGAGAATTTATCTCCAAAGGATGGACCTTAGGATGATGTGGAGAAGCCACATGTAGAGGAGAAGAGAGTGGAAGCACCCACTCATGCAGAGACTTCCATAGATGGAAGGAAGTGCACCAAAGAGGCTGAAAAATTAATGCATGATGTTGGAGAGAATGCGGGATCACCCACATCACATCATAGGAAAAGGAAAATACACTTTCTACATGGCTCTAATGAGTGAGAGTGTAGAAGTTGAGCCATCCTCATTCGAGAAAGCAGTGCAACAACTAGAATGGGTTGATGCCATGTTTGAGGAGTACGACTGCATTATGAGAAACAATTCTTGGGAAGTGGTCCCAAGAATAAGTAGGCAAGTCAGTGGTGAGTTCTAGTTGGATTTACAAGGTAAAGCAAGTAGTAGATGAGAGTTTGGAGAAAAATAAGGTCATATTTATGGCCAGAGGGTTCTCTTAGGTGGAGGGAATTGATTACGATGAGACCTTTTCTCTAGTAGCAAGGTACTCTTCAATCATATCTATTTTAGCACTGTCAAAGTAGATGGGATGGAAGATACATTAGATGGATGTGAAGACAACATTCCTCAATGGTATGATTGAGGAAGAGGTGTTTATTGAGCAGCCATAAGTATTTGAGACCTTCAACAAAGAGTCACATGTGTGTTGACTCAAGCGAGCATTTTATGGACTAAAACAAGCACCCCATTCTCGGTACACCAAAATTGTCAGCTATTTCACAAGGTTGGGATTCACCTAAAGGGTTGGGATTCACCTAAAGTGAAGCAGATGTAAACCTTTACCATATTTTGGTTGAAGGTAATTTTTTATTATAGTATTATATTTCGATGATTTGATTCTAACAGGTGATGAGAAGCTAATAAAATATTGCAAAGAGGATATTGCAAGAGAATTTAAGATGGACCTAGGCCTCATGCATTACTTTCTTGGTATGAAAGTATGGCAAGGAGACAAGGAACTATTTGTCTCTTAGGGAAAGTATGCCAATGAGATACTGAAGAAGTTCCATATGGAGAGTAGCAAACCCATGGAGATTCCTCTACCAGGTAATTAGAGAAGGGAAAATGCTACTTTAGGTGAATTAGTAGAGGCTATTATTTATAGACAACTTGTGGGTTCACTTATTTATTTGGTGAAGACATGACTAAACATGTGTTGTGCCCTTAACCAGCTTAGTCAAGCCAACTAAAATTTATTGAAAGGTAGTTAAACATGTTTTGAGATACTTGAGAGGCACCACTCAGTTTGGTATTTGGTACAGACGGACAAAGGGAGTGAAGCTTCAAGGCTTCAAACATGCAAATTGGGTAGGGACTCTATCTGATAGAAAGAGCACATCAGGGGGAATATTCAGTATTAAGTCAGCAACAGCTTCTTGGTACAACAGGAAGCAAAGATCAATTGCACTCAGTTCAGCAGGAGCAGACTACATGACTGCTAGATAAGAAACTTGTGAGGCTATCTCAATGAGGAAGATCCTTTTTGGGTTATTTGGTCAGTAGATGGATCCTACAGTGATTTACTATGAAAATAAAATTTGTATCAAACTCTTTGAGAATCTAGTTTTTCATGAACGGTCCAAGCATATCGACAATCGGTATCACCATCTATGAGATTTTGTGTAGATGAGAATCATGTTGTTGGAATACATTCCAATAGAGGAGCAGAATGCAAATATTTTGAAAAGGGAATAGTCAAGATGAAAAATCAAGTTTCATAGAGGCAGAATTAGGGTTGAAGATAATTCCTTTCTTGTTGAGAGCTAGTGTTGAAAAATGAAACAAGAAAATCCTAATTTAATTTTTTCCTTGAATTAAATTAGGAATAAAATTGTAATTCCACGTCTCATGACAACTTGTAATAGTTAAGTAAGTTAATTTGACTTGGTTGGCTCAGTTAATTTGAGTTGAGGGTCTAACTAGAGTCATGTAGAGTGTCTCCTACTTTATAGGATCCTTGGTTGAGTTTATTTTGAGTTGTAATTATTTAATTCAGTTTAACTGAGTTAAATTCAATTAAACTAGTTCCAACTGATGGAGGAATTAGTGGGAGATCTAGTAGTGGGGTGTAACATGCAGTAGTGGGGTGTAACCAACAATGATCACCTAGTAAAATGAATATTCGCTCATAATTAAATCATGCATGTTAGGTCATCGAATGACCCAGTTGAGATTGGAGTTTAGGGATAGTGTACTATCAGTTGTATAATCATCTGAATTGTATAGGTGGTGCATGAAATTAGAGGAAGGCCTATGAGGATTGAACAATTCATATTTGTGAAATTTTCTAATTAAGTATGGGATAATTCCCAATGAAACTACACAAGGAAATAGGAACTTGGCAGGCAACAAGATTAGCTAAGTATTGGCTTGATTTTGTCTAGGAAGCGGTGAGATAGATAGAGATAGTGCATAGGTTTCTCAATGTAATGCAACCAGCTCACAAAATAGAAGAAAAGATAGATAAACGACTTCAAAATCAACCTCTTCGAGGGGGAAACCTACTTTCCATTACACAAATGAACAATTCTTGGATGATAAAAATGAAAAGGCATCCTTTTTATATATAAGAGTCTAAGGAGTCACAATATAATCAGAGCCGACATAACAATAATAATGTAAGGGCACAAAAATAACAATAGTGGGCTTCTATGGGGCACAATAATAACAATATGGGGACAACATGGGCACAACAATAACAATAAGGGGCTATAATGAAAATAATAATAAGGGAATACACTAGTATTATAGGGACCTAACAAGCCCCTCTCCTTCAAAAAAGTGTTGTCCTCAACGCTTGAGTAGTTCTGGATGCTTATGTATACAATTATCATCCTCCCATGTGGAATCCTCAACGGGTAAGTTATTAAACTTGATTAGATACTATGAAATTGATCAATTTCGTAGTTTTTGAGTTCTTATTTCAATGGTTGCTTCAGGTTCCAATATGATTTATCCTTCCTCATCAAGTTCTGGCAATATTATTTGAACTAGGAGCTCGATATTGAAGATTTTGTATCTCTGTAATGTCAGATCTCCAAGTTCTACATTTTCATCCTAGGTTACCCCTTTGAGTCCTCTTTCCAACCCTGCAAGTTTGATAAATATTGGATTCTCCAAGAAAGAGTTATTCCAAATCTCCCAAAATGACTTGTTTATTGACCTATTCAGTAGGGTGTGTTAGGTTCCTATACCAATAGGTTTCATCTTTCATGATTGACAGTGGAAGGGCTAAATATGTTCATCATTGCAGGCTGCAAAGGTTCCATATTTTGTGTACATACTAGGAAAATCAAAAAATGAAAAGAGG
>APFE030170558.1:1776-28876 GCA_000404065.3 Pinus taeda | reverse complement strand
GTTTACAAGACCAAGAGCAATGCTGAAGGCAAGATAGAAAGGCACAAGGCAAGGCTAGTTGTCAAAGGGTACAAGCAGCAGTATGGGAGAGATTATGAGGAGACTTTTGCACCAGTTGCAAGAATGGAAACCATGAGAGCAATGCTGTCCATAGCAGCACAAAACAAATGGAAAGTCTACCAAATGGACGTGAAGTCAACGTTCCTAAATGGAGTGTTAAAGGAAGAGGTTTATGTTGAACAGCCTCTAGGCTATGAGAAGAAAGGTGAAGAGCACAAAGTGTGCAAATTGAAGAAAGCTCTTTATGGGCTGAAGCAAGCGGCAAGAGCATGGTACAGCAGAATAGATTCATATCTATTGGATAATGAATTCGACAAGTGTGAAGGAGAACCCACCGTCTACATCAAAGAAAAAGATGGTAAAATTTTAATTGTTGTCTTATATGTTGATGAGGTTATTTTCACAGGTAATGATGATTAGCTCATTAAGAATTTTAAATCAGTTATGAAAGAGGAATTTGAAATGACTGACATGGGTTTCTTGAGATACTTCTTAGGCATAGAAGTAGATCAAAATGAAAAAGGAATATCAAAATGAAAAAGGAATTTTTATCTCACAGGCAAGATATGTAAATCAAGTATTGAGCAGATTTAACATGCAAGAATGCAAGGCAGCGATCACTCCCACAGTAATGGGATTAAAACTCAGCAAGGAGGACAGCATCAAGGATTTTGATCCTAGTTTGTACAAGAGTATTGTAGGCAGCCTTATGTATTTAACAACAACTAGACCTGACATTATGTATGTTGTTAGTTTAATTTCCAGATTCATGGAGAGGCCAAAGGAGGCACATTGGCAGGCAGCAAAAAGAATTTTAAGGTATGTCATAGGTACCAAAATGTTTGGAATTTTATATAATGTCTCAGAACATTCAGATTTGGTTGGATACACTGATAGTGATTGGGCTAGAAGTGTTGATGATCGGAAAAGCACTTCCGGTTATTTTTTTTATATGGGTTCAGGAGCCATTTCATGGGCTTCTAAGAAGCAGTCCATTGTAGCATTGTCTATAGCAGAGGCTGAATATGTGGCAGCTACAGCAGCAGCATGTCAAGCAGTTTGGATGAGAAGGATGTTGAGAAGTTTAGGCCAAGAGCAGGCAAAAGCGACAACGATTTTTTGTGACAATAGCTCAGCTATTGCATTGTCAAAGAATTCAGTGTTTCATAAGAGAACGAAACACATTGATACAAGGTTTTACTACATCAGAGAATTGGTGAACAATGGAGAAATTGTCCTAGAACATTGCAGGACTCAAGAACAGGTTGCAGACATCTTGACAAAGCCACTGGATCAAAAAAGCTTTGAATTTTTAAGGAAGTGTCTGGGTATGACCGAATGCCCAGCAGTTGAAATTAAAGGGGAGTGTTGAATATATAATTTCAACGCAACCGTACCAACGCCCAAAACCACCGCAACAAAACCACAAACCGTCGTGAGCTTTCTCGGACCGTTTTTGCGTGAAGGCAGTTTTCGTACACAAGCAACCCGAGAAAATTTAGTGTTGACGCGTGGCTCTCCCCATACATCACCATCTCTGACAATCTCGGGAGGTAAAGTTCGGTTAAAAAGGCTCACCCGATATCGTTGTGGACCGTTCGATTTCTTGAAGGCAAATCAACGGTTGACGGACATCACAAACCTGCAGCAAATACATTTTGACATTGCGTAAAAGTTTTTGGTTGACCGCCGGTTTTAATATTAATGCATTTAATGAATTTGTCATAGTTGTAGGTAAAATATTTTAATTTTAATGTTACGGAGGTATGGGCATAACATATAAGTTTTTAGTTTTATTATTTTAAAATTCACAGGCGTAAGTTTTGTTTTACTGAAGAAGTAAAACACATTGTAATTTTTTTTTGGAAAATTGTATTTTTGGTATGAAATGCACAGCAGTGCGAAGAAGTGCATATAGAAAAATACAGGGGAGTATGTAATGAAACTGGGGAAGCATGTATTAGTGAAAACCATGAAATCTTTCACACAACAGTGAAAAGGGTAATGTAAGTTTTTGGTGAATGCGTAATTTCCACACAACAGTGTGTTGATCATTTTTATTTCTACAACAGTAAATCCATGTAAATTTATTTTACAGCAGTGAATGAAGATTTTACACAGCAGTGTAAAAATCATTTTGTAAAAGAGACAGAGTTTTACTGAATGTTTTTTTTGGGTGAATCCCTCTCAGCATATAGGATGAATATGTATCAGTGATTTTTGTTTTAATGAATAGAAATCTTTTTATGGTGGTGCAATACTCTGTTCTCAGTAAATTAAAAAAAAAAAAAGCTTCCCTGTGCAAAATGATCTTGGAGTAAAGGAAATAGAGCATTGGCTCTCTGTACTTGAATTGTTTGTTTTTGGGATTTTGCCAGAAAAATCCCCAACAAAAAATCTGATGAGCAATAAAGTTTATTTTTATGTTCACAAAAATTGCACATTAGCGCATCCTACTTATTATCATCTTCTAATAATGTACGTGACTAGAACACGTGTATTATAATGTGTACTTGTTTTCTTCTTGTTATGTCACTTTGTTATTAATACCTTACACTTTTGTACTTATCACTCTTATTAGCGATTCTATCCTTACACTTTTCTACTTATCACTCTTATCAGCTATTCGATTCAGGTCACTTTCTTAGCGCTTTCTATTCTTACACATAAACTTGTATTAGTAATAATCTTTCCTCTTTCCACCGGTCATCACAAGAAAATGCATGTGGTACTATCCACGACCTACCTCATATAAAAAATTATTTCTACCTCCTACACAAAATGTAAATGCATGTAATTGGCGGCATGTTGAGTATTGTTTTCTTTGTTTTTGAGAGGTTGACTCCTCCATGCAGCAAAGTGATTCCATTTTGGGGTTGGCCTATTCATGATGTGAATTTATTTTGGTGATGTTATTCTTTTAGGTGGTATTTTAATGAAGGATATTGTGAATACATAAAGATAGTTGGTCATAGAATCATTATAAACATGGGAGGTGTTTTAATGAGTAATTTTATAGGATAAAACTTTTCTCTTACATTGAATGTGAACTTCTCTTGAGGTTTTAGGTTTATAAGAGGGGCATTACTTGGAAAACCAAGATTGAGATGGTATGTTCATTATCCCCTACACCATACTTGACACTTTCCATGCCACATTACAACTCCCATATATAATCTCCATTCTTCCGGTCTAACTTGTCATTGGTCCATTGGGATTTGGCACCCTCATGTCCACACTCATTGAGTAGGAAACATTGCCTTTGATGTTGGAGGTTAATGCAGCGAAAAGAATGAAAAAAACATATCATGGCCACAATAAAACAAAAAGAAGAAAATCAAAATGCAAAAGATGGTTGGGACACAATTTAGAACACGGGAAAAAACTTAGCATGATCTCTACACTCCTCATTAGCCATCACGTGGTTCTTGAGCACATGATGCTCATTCACATCACAAATACCCTTGCATGTTTTAACCCTATTGAGCGATAAACTGTCTCATTGCAGCCCCTAAAGGGAGAGACATTTCCTAGATAGATCCATCAATTTGTAGGTGCATATGGTAACATGGTTATGGAGTGGGAAAGTCTTCAATGATGATGCCACAACCATGGTACCAACTAATGGAGGTCCAACATATTGAGTGTAATAATGAGTAGAGGGAGAAATGGTGGAGGCATTAGTTACCCCTTTCCTCAGCCTACTTTTTCCAAGCCTCCTATGAGCCTTTTACTTTAATGATTTTCCTTTCTTTCTTGCAAAGCTTGTATGACCAGTTTGCTTTTTTATTTTCCAATACCCTTAATGATGTAGTATTTTATTGCTTATTGGAGTTGGGACATTAATAAGCTCCTTTATTTATATGGATCATTAAATGTTGAAGAATAAGGAGATGGCTAATGAGGGTGGTAGAGCTCATGCTAGGCTTTTATCTGCATGTTAAATATATGTCCTATACCTCTTTTTCATTTTTCATTTTCTCTCTAGACAAAACAATAAATCAAGAATGAAAAACTAATAAAATCCATGCCACACAATGAACAAAATAAATTGGATAGTGATTCGCAAAATGAACTCTTTGTTGAAGGCACTTATCTCATCAGAGAAGAACAAGGTTTGCTAGAGGGGAGGCTAACCTTCTATAAAATCTTTTCAATGACTAGATAATGGCTAGCTAATGACTAGTTGGATTCCAGCTCTAGGAAATATTTTTTACTGGTCATCCTTATGTTTGAGACTTAATATTTTTCGTAAAATATTACATTACGAGAATTAGTTTGCCCACTAAGGGGTTGAATTAGTTTACAATGCTCAAGAGGGTCCAGTATTCCCTTTGGTAATGGTTTGAAATGGTCAAAGATAAAGAGTAGTGACAATTAGTTACCTAACGTCTCTCTCTTTGTCCATGTAGTAGACGTTGAAATTGCTCAAGTCAAGTTATTATTTTATTCAAGCATGTTTTTCATGCTCATTATTATTTGTATTGGTCAAAGTCAAAGGCTTATTCACAGCCTAGAAAAATATTTTTCAAAAGATGTAATTTGGGTCAAATTCACTTCAAGAAGCCAGTTGGCCTTGCCCAAGAAGAGACACCTATTCGATCCCCTCTGAACAAGTATACATAAAAGTCAAGTTGAGCACGTTTGGAGACCAATTTGTAGCATCTGATCTCTATTCTTTTGTGGTAGAACATGAAAAGATGCAAAGTTGGGGAGAGAAAAAGAAAAGCGGGAAGTCTGATCTTTCTTGAAGCTCACATGTCACTTGTTGGTATGTTGAAGGTTGTTGCTAGGGCTAAACTTGTTGCTGGACCTGTTACTACACTTGATGATGGATTTGTTGGTGGAAGAATATCTTGAACGAGGGCTTGACTAGGCATCTTGAAGCTTGGAGTCTTGTCTTGGTCTTGAGTCTTGGATTTCTCACTTTGATCTGATTCTATAAGTAGAGGAGTTTCTTGGGTTTTCCTCCTTGTGGTCTTTTTCCCTGGCTTAGAGCCTAATCTTTGGTGTTCTTTGTCTCTTGTGATCTTCATATTTTATATGCTTTTATAATTTTTTGATGAAAAAAAATAATAAAATAAATAAGAAGCCAACAAATATTCACAAGCAATTATTGTGTAAGAGAAATCAACCTAAATATGCAAGCAACACGATTTCTCAGCATGGAATCAGAGCTAAAGGTAGAAAAAAAGCCAGAAAATTACGTTCTGTTCTATTGGCATTTTGCTTGAAAATATTTTCGAAGCAGTCTTCACTCCCTTTAGAGAAGATCATTATCATGTCTAAGATTCGAAGCCTGAAACATCCAAGAAGGTCCGAAACTTATATTGACAGATCAGTCCAACATATACTCTCTGCTTGGAATCCAAACTCGAGAAGAGGTATGATTAGTCTTATATTAACCTATGACATCCATTTGTATTGAAAATCAAAGTTATTATTGAAGCATCCTAAAGCGAAATACTTCGAAACACCTGAGACATGTATCATTTTAAGGTCATCACTCTATGAACAAAGTGCGAAGATCTGCTTCTATAATTTTTTTGGAAGATATGATCTCTGAAACAATGCAAAAGTCTCCCTAATATTATGACATGGGAAGATACTGCGGTAACGCTAGATAGATTTAAAGATCCGAAGCTGTGATAGCACTTGGTGATCCGAATTGAATGTGATCAACAAGAGATCCGCAAAGGTCTAAGGTTATGGTACATAATAATCAAGAGGTCTGCATTAACCTAATAGGTTGAGACTGGGGTGAAGAAGAAGTATCTGGACCCTATGTAAGAAATTCAAATATGTTATGACAATGACAACATTCTCTGAGGAAACGAAACTATGATGTAAGTTTGAGGCTTCTATACTAGTTCATTTTTGCCCTAAAGAAGATTCTAGACTGTCTAGCAACTAATATAATCTAAGTTCAGAGGGACACTACTCCATGACAATATGCGAGTATATGAAGATATAAGATGTGAAGCAACCATACTCCTTTACATAAAGAAGGGAAGTGATGCGAATTCTTCTCTTGGCACCTATTCCTCTGTGATGTAGCTAACCATCTCTATGAACAAGCTCATTCACTACAGTAACGTCTTCCTACAACATTCGATCTTGTTAGGTCAAACTTACCTCTGGAATATTCGAGTGAACATGATAATGAAAACTAAATCCCTTCAGGATTCATCTTTAGGATCAGTATGAAGAAAATCAGAGTGCAACGTCTCTCACACATAGAGATTGCATTGAAGACATATATTAAGGATCATCCCTATGACACGAATGAAGGACGAAATTTCTGTAAAGGACAAAATTATGTCATGAGTGCTCATCATGTAAGTTGTACTCTGTGGAACTTCTGAAGTGAACAAACAATATAAACAATATCAGAAAAAAGGAAGCCGAACAAGAAAGCCTATTAGCAAGCCACAGAAGGGACGTTACTAAGAAACAAATACGAGCTACAAGAATAAGTATTCATAATGATATCAATCTACATAACATCCGAACTTTTGCACAACAATATAGTCTACATTATTCTCGATGGCAACACTCTTTTGAAGCACTCGAAGGTTACTAAAATAATGTGAATTAGGAGGAACTGTATACAAGGGAGAGTATAAGTTCATCGTTGTGTAATCCATTAATGCAAAAAGTCCTGAGGTTTGAACTGGAGAATAGAAGTCTACCATCAAGATTGTAAGATTCACAATTGATGTTGAAGTTGACCTCGATACACATCTTCATGGAGTACAGAACTATATTTTAAATATCACATTGTCAATGTTATGGTGGAAGGAATTGAAACTAGAATCTGAAATATTTGGAGCACATCGTTGAGGCACAATTGTATTAAGCCAGTCATACTACCCATAACTTCCTTCCTATATGTAGTATAAGGACTAACCATATCAATAAAGCGAACCTGATTGAAAGGAACCACTTGAATGGAACCAAGACAAACCATGCAGCTCAACGAAAATTCTGAGGTTGAAGGAGTTGGGGCACATTTGGGAAGAATGTTGGCACTTGACAATTGAAAAGGACGGAATATTTGCAAATAAGAGATAAGGTATGTATAATTCTTGTGTGCATTTTATAAGTTTGATTAAATTAAGTTCACTATTTTTTGGTGATAATCATCTTAGTAAAATGGTTTGTATAAGTATATATTAGAGACAGTGACATATAAGAGATTGATATGTTAGCACAACAAATTGCATATGACGTCTAGGTCTTGTGATCAAGAAATGAAATGAATAAAATGCTTGTCAATAGTGTCACTAGGGTTTGGAAGCTAATCCATTTGCGTGCTTGTAGAATTTGCAATTTCTAAGTAACTAAGATTGCAATTCCCAAGGTTGCAAACCTTGAAGACCTTGAAGGATCTAGGGTTTTGCAACTAACTCTCTAGTGTGTTTGTAGAACTTTGTAATTTTAAAAGTGACAGGCCTTGAAGATTTTGGTATCTAGGGTTTGTAAACCCTAGCATAGTTTGGACTAAAAGGAACCCTAGGAACAAAACCCTATCTAATCATTTTTGTTATAAAAGGTAGATCTAATCCTTGATGATCATGGCATTGTGTGAACAAGTCCAAGATGAAGAGAGAACTAACCTTCCTCAAAAGATAAGTGTTCTACATCTTCTTAAATACTACTAATGCTATTGTCTTTGTACCTTGTCTTTTTTGTTCTTTCATAGTCTCTAACAAAATTTTTAGGTCGAAAGAAGAATTATCTAAAATTGACTAGTAGTTAGAAGATTTGGAAGAACATGACAAAGCATGAAGATCAAGGCGGAAGAAGAAGCCGATTAGATGGCATAAGTTCACTAACCTCAGCCAAAAAGGAGAAATTAGATCTTGAATGGATACAATGCTACTTGAGGTTTGGCAAGAAAAACACTAAGAAGCTTGTGATCAAGAGAAGATGACAGTTCTAGGGCAATACTCGTTAGAAAGAAGTTAAAAATATCATTGTACATGTAGTTGATTTGTTCTATCTAGGATTGATAGTACTAATGATGATATAAATATCACTGATGATTGGAAGTTGATATAATTTCTTGGAAAAGCGTGAAAGAAAAACTTTGTTATGAAGAAAGAAGATGTGAATGCATGTGCAATCATTTGTAAGTTTGGCTCCATAAGATGACTAATGAACCACTTGATGACATGTTGAAGCTACATGAAGGTTAACAAAGATCAAAGAAGGTCAAAGCTCATTATGGTGTGATGCAAATAGGAGCCGGGAACTACAACAAGATATCCATGGAAGAACATGTAGCCGATGCTTTGATGAGTATTTTTTTGAGACAAGCTTAGGATTGTTGTTGTTCCTCCCTATTTGAGAGGGAGTGAATATTTTCTCTCTTGTTGAGAGTTAGAGTGGACACTGTATTCTCCATGTGTCATGCACTATCGCCAGGGCTAACAGTCGCAAGCCTAGTGAAGGCATTGATAGGGAGAATGGAAGATTGGATAAGCATGTGGGACCGATATTCTTTAAGAATTGAGTATCCGAGACAAGAGTAGTCCTGAGGACAAATATTCTTTGAGGATTGGGAAACCAAGATAAGCATAGTCTTATGAGGACATACCGGGTGAACATCCGGATGGGGTATGTGTCTGGAGAGAGGCGATGGTGGTGTTGAAATTTATGCCTCCCTACATTGTGCTTTGATCTAGTGGAAAGATAGAGCTTGTCATTCAAGGACTTTCTATGTTTGACAATGATGGTTATGATGATGATGATGCCTATCAATCTGAACCCTTATGAGAATATTTTAATTTGAGAGTATCCAATAGTGCCATTATGAATACCTTCCTAGTTAAGAGGGAGTGTTGAAAATGTAACTAGTGTCGGTCTTCATAATGTAAATTTTCATAATTAATAAATTAATTATTTTTACCAACATGATCTTTTTCATGCTAAGATATATTTATTTTTCAAGCATGGGTTTCATGCTCAAGTCGAATTATTATTTTATTCAAACATGTTCTTCATGCTTATTATTATTTGTATTGGTCAAAGTCAAAGACTTATTCATAGCCTAGAAAAAGAATCTTCAAAAGATGTAATTTTGGTCAAATTCACCTCAAGAAGCCAATCAACCCTGCCCAGGAAAAGACACCTATTCTATCACCTTTGGACAAGTATCAATAAAAGTCAAGTTGAGGTAATTTGAAGACCAATTCGTGGCATCTGATCTCTATTCCTCTGTGGTAGAACAAGAAAAAGAGAAAAGTTAATGAGAGAAAAAGAAAAGGGTGAATTCAGATGTTTCTTGAAGCTCGCATGTCTCTTGTTGGTATGTTGAAGGTTGTTGCTAGTGTTGAACTTGTTGCTGGACTTGTCACTATGCTTGATGATGGATTTGTTGATGGAAGAATATCTTGAAGGGAGGGCTTGACTAGGCATCTTGAAGGTTGGAGTCTTGTCTTGGTCTTAATTCTTAGATATCTCACTTTGATATGATTCTATAAGAAGAGCAGTTTCTTGGGTTTTTCCTCTTTGTGGGGTTTTCCTTAGCTTGGAGCCTAAATTTTTGTGTTCTTTGTCTCTTTTGATCTTCATGTTTTATATGTTTTGATAATTGTTTGATAAAGAGAACATAACAAAAGAAACAAGAAGCCAACAAATATTCATAAGCAATTATCATGTAAAAGAAATGTACGCTAATATGCAAGAAACATGATTTCTCAACAGTAGCTCAACTTGGTCGATATGAATTTGACTTAATTAGGAGAGAAGTCATCTTTGTCTTGAGATTATTATGACTTCAAAATGACTACTTTATCAATCCTTTCTTCAACTTTCTGGTCCAAGGTAACTCCAACAACTAGTTAGACTTCTCCAACAACTAGTTGACTTCCATAATATCTAGTTTTATCAGACGTTTCTTTTAGTAAACTCGACTTGGCCACCTATGCTTTGTTTCTCTAACGCCTTAGACGTTTAGGCCTTTTTGACACCTAGGTATGCTAAAGCTTGCCTTGATCTAAACTTGTTATACCTCCAAATCTTCATATCTTGCCAAGTGTTGCGACATCATCAATGCCTCTACCATGTAATCAATCTAGTGTGCTAGTTCTTTGATGTCCTAAGGAATTTGGAAATTTTGACACTTGGGTCATTTTTGACATAATGCATGTACCAAATTTCCCAATGCTGACATTGTTTTGCCACCTAGAAACCTATTTCACCAACTTTGACTAGGTTGTAAGTAGCAATTTCCTTCATTGTTCAAAACAATTATACGTGGCATGGTCTCCTCCCATCAAGTTGAACAAACTGAGACCAAGTCTACTTTTTGACCTCCTAGATCACTTTGCATTGGGAGCTATGAACTACCTTGAGAATTGTGAAAAATTGTCAGTCTGACACTACCATGCATGAGGGCTACTTCAACGATATTGCACCAAGTCTAAGGCTACTTGTTACCCATGACCAGTGGGTGATCCCATAGGAGAATTTTTTCTCCTAGATTTGTCTTCAACCGATAGCTAGCAACCCCGACAACTACCATTATAGCTGATGTGTGCCAGTTCTTCTGTGCTCCCTGAGCCATTCGTATTCCCCCTCGCCCATCTGTCGAGAGCATATGTTTGAAGGTGGGCCATCCAATCCTAAAGGTGTGTCTTTCATTGTGCAATCGGGTTCTTATGCTTGTTTTTATTTGGTACACTTGTGTATGGATTATTGGGTGACTTAGAAGAATGAAGGGTTTCGACTGTAGTCTTTTTTTCTCACCTTAAATGGGGGGTTAATCCTCAACCCTAGTCTCGTGGGATCTCCCCTATTGGCTTACACTTTTAGGATGGGCACAACTTGCTAAACCTAGATTCTGGTAAGGCGTTTCCGTTTTCTCATTCCACATTTTTCACTCCCCTCTGCACATTACACATCCTATTTCATCATCTTCCCTCTTTGGGTCCACAAGGCTCTAGTCCCCCTTCCCCTTGTCCACATGTCGGGGTCGAACCTGGAACGATGCCTTGGAGGTTGTTTCAGTTCAAAGAAAATGATAAAAGCATATCATGGCCACATACAAAAGGAAATAATTCCACAAAATGCAAAAGATGACGGAGACAATAAAATTGAGCATGTGGGAAAAAGCTAAACATGAGCTCTACCTCTTATCATTATGCCCATCAACTTGGTTCTTAGGGCCCCTATGAGCGTCCCTTGCATCATTAAGGAACCCATGCATGTCTCAACCCTTAGTGGGGGATGAACTTGTTCATTGCCCCACATTATATGCGAGATGATTCACTTGAACCAGCAGTGACCCTCTCCAGCTTAGTAATATATATAGGGTTTGGAAGCTGATCTAAGACCCAGAGGAGGTTTGTCTCATCCTTGAGACATGGGAAGGCGATCACCATCTCCCTTGCCCTCATTTGGAGCCTTCTACAAGATTATTTTTCATTGGAAGACCCATGAGAGCACTAATGTTGAGATTTGTAGCTTGGGAGGTGTTGCACCTATTTTATCCCAAGTCCAAGGAAGTAGTTGTACAAAATTTTTCAAAGATTAGAATCATCATCCATTTATCTGTCATGTCAATGTAAACCCAAATTCTATAAATTGTAATGTAAATGATGCTAGTACGATCGTGTAGTTATGTAACAACCTAGGTAGCTTATCAATTTGGCGACGAATTTCATCCTAGGAGGTTTTTTAACCTCACCGATTATCTATGTTTCTAAACACGGCTAATCAGAAGAGTTTTTTCCCTCCAACTTAAACCCCAAAGCTAGGGTGAAGTTTATTGACAAGGTCTTAGGTGAGTCCTAGTGTTATATCGAGTCTTTGTAAAAGTGGTTAGGGAATAATTTAAGTTATTTAGATAAAATATTTTATTACAGAGCACTTGGCCTACTAGATCATATTGTGTCACAGAATTGGGTAATTATTTGAGGATCTATAACGAATGGGTATTCCCCCTTTGAGGGTTGAATTATTGTAATATATTATGTAAAATATTTTAGTGCATGACCCTTCGCAATCAAACACCATGGCTAAAGTATTTGAGGGTGGAAAAAATAATTAATCCCCTTGTGTGTCAATTAATTAATTTTTCTAGCCAAAATATAATTAAATCCTAAGCTAGAAAATTAATTAATTTAGAGTCAAAATTAATTTTAGAGAAATTAATTTCTCCAAGTGGAAAATATTCGTGGGTCAAAAAAAAGTCAATTTCTGGAGGTCCCCCACCAAAGAAAAAGTGGATTTTTAGGAAAAATTTATGTCAAAGCCAAACTTTTGAAGAAATTAGTTCAAAATAATTATTTTTTGGACTAAATAAAACATGGTTTTTATGAGAAATTCGAAAATTCCTCAAAAATAAATATTTTCGACTGTGGAGATTAAAATTTGATCAAGTATTTATCAATAATCGAGATGATTTTGGCAGGGATTGAGCCAACTAGCTGTGATTTTCCACTTGGAGGGATTTCTCTATAAATAAAAGGCATTTTGCTTCTATTCCTCATCTTTGGTCAATGTAAAATTTTGTAAAGTTGTTGTGAAGCCACTGTTCTGCTAGGAACATTTGAATTTTATAATAAAAGACTTTGGGGTACAGTTCATGGTGTCTTTGTCTCATTGATCTGTGGCATGTGCTGGGTATGTGATTTCCTATATTGTGCTTAAAATTTTATAAGCTTGTTTATTCATTACATCATGATAAGAACATTATATTGGTAGATTTTGGGTCTATCTTAGGTGATCTGATTCGCCATATGTCTAACAAGTTTTCTTGAAGAAAATATATAGAGTTTGCAAGTTCACCGACTCTTGGGCCCCAAGTTCACAGACTGTGGGCACAAACTGACCTTGTTTGGACTCTGGGAAATTTATATGATTTTCTTACTTTGCCAAGGTTATGGTTAATGTCCCAATTTTCAAAATACATTGAGCCATTATCATCATTTAAAAAATTATTTGTCAAAATAGTTTATTTTCACAAGCATTGTATATTTGTATATATTTTGTAGAATAAATTTTTGTAAATAAATTTTTTATAACCCTCATTTTGCAACTACTAGGGTTTAGGGTTTATTTTCAAATTTTTATATATATTGGGGTTTTGGGTATTTTCATTTTTCATTTGTGCACGTAAGCTTCAAGAATATTTTCCAGTGTTTGAGCTAGATCTAGGCCCTTGAGGATAAGATCTAGTCTCTAGAAATTTTTGCAGGGCCAACATGATTAAATTTACAAGTGAAATTGAGCAATATTTAATATCTGAGGAAAATCAAATATTTAACAAGGGTTTTAAAAACTTTTTAGGGACTCCAGGCTCAACGTACTCCCTCTAGCTTAACCGCTACCCTTGTTTGCCTTTTCTTGGCTGGCTGTAAGCCTGAAAAGGCCACTAATGCCCTTCGGCCTCTCATTCCTTGACATCATCCATCCTAGGATGCCTTAGCCCTGTTGCAGGAATTTTTAGGTCTTCCGGGCTTGGCCTTAGGGCCTTCTCCTAGCTCTATGCTCTTCTCCCACCCTCGACCTGCCTCCTTATCCATTTGTCTTTCCTTATTGCTCCTCGACAACCATTCCTTTTCTTTGTTGCGTCACAAAAACCTGCGTTAGCCTTTAGTGTGAGCCTTTCTAGCCCTGCGTCCCCCTTATTTCCTTGGTTGCAACCTCTCCAAGCTTGGGTGTAGCCTCCAAAGGCTTGCGATTCCCTTATAGGGAAGTCGTCTAGCCCTTAGAGGCCCTCAGCCTCCCCCATTTACCCTGTTGCATGCCTATTGTGGCCTCCTTCCCTTCTCGACCCCCTCTTTCTCGCCTTCACTGCCCTCCTAGCCCTCCGTTAAGCCTCCTATCCCCTCGATTGCCCTCCATTTGCTGTTGCCCTCTTCCCTCTTGTCGCTATCCCAAAGGGACCCCTTCGCTAGGACAAAACCTCTCTAGGGCTTGCGGTAGGCCTCCAAAGGCCTTCTCCACCTCAACGCAAGCCTGTTTAGGATTTTTTTTCCTTCTTGCGTTTTCCCTTTTGAGCCTATTGCACCGAATCTATCAAAGTTCCAAGGAAGCAAAAGTACCAAAATTTTTCAACAAGATCGGATCATTTGTCAGCAGCTTATATGTCATTGTAAACCTATTTTGCAAGTTATCTAATCTAAATGATCCTAGTAAGACCTTGAATCAGTGTTGCAAGAAATGCCCCCCGCCCCCAAGGATCCAAATTAGGAACTGCGTCTCGTACGGATCTGTGGGGGATCCGTCGTCGGATCCGTGGTTCGGAATTTCGGAACCATGGATCTGAACGACGAAGACGGTTCCTATAAATTCAGAACTGCGGATCGGGCCGAAGAAGACGTTTCCTGGAAATTTGGAATTGTGCCAGCCTGATCTGTGGTTCTGGATTTCCAAACTGCGAATCTGACGACGTATCCTCCCAGGATTCGCTACGAATCGGGCACGGATCCCAAATGGATCTGAAGGGAGTCAGGTGGTTCCATAGGGTTTCATATGGTTCTAAATATTTTTTACTTTTATTTTTCTTCGACTTAATTGGGTTGGGACTTTTCGAGCACTCCCTTGGTGCTCCCTTGGTGCTCCTTAGATGCTTCTTAGATGCTCCCTCATGGTAATGTTAAATTCTTAAAGTAAAAGTGACATTGTCCTTTATTTTTCATTTTCATTATTTTACTTTTTAACATTACCATGAAATGACCCAGGATGTTTGAGAGTGGTTCGAGCCTCATCAGACTTCATATGGAGAAAATAGAATTTGATATCCTATTCAAAATTCAGTAGACTTAACAGTTTTCAGGAATTCAAGATCAATGGGATTGTGGAATTTCATTAGATTATATCATGTATGAGGGTATGTGATTAGCATTTAATCAAGATCACCAAGCCCTATATGTACCCTAATGTTGGTGATGTTAATTGCTGAACTCGTTTGTCATGCCCTTAGCAAAAATTACCTTTCAATCAAGTCAAAATAATTGATCAATCATATTAAGCTTTTTCTACCATATTTTAAGGCTTGGATTAGGTAGTTTGATCAAAATTGGGCAATGTTGACTAATGTCCCTAGACAATCAAGGTAGAGTCAAAGACTAGACAAGCGGAGAAGAATCTAGATTCTATATGGTTGATGCATCTAAATGGTTGATGCTCGAATAATTAAACATTAACGTACAATGGATGCCATATCTATCTTGATTTATGTACAAAATATGCATGCTTACATATCTTCTACAAGTACTTTGATATTTTGGATGTTTTTTTAAATATAAATGAAAAAAAATATAAAAAAGGATTATATATATAGTAGATGCTTCCGAGACGCTTCGCTTCCTAAATTTTTGGGAAATGATGCTTTTGCGTCCCCGATTCCAAAAAATGTCCCCGCTTTGTGCAACATTGCCTTGAATATATGTAACAACCTAGGTAAGCCTATGATTTTGATGATAAATTTCATCTTAGGAGGTTTTTTGACCTCACTGATTACATGTGTTTCTAAACATAATAATTATAAGATTTTTTTTCCTCTAACCTAAACCCCAAAGCAAGGGTGAAATTTATTGTCGAAAGCTTAGGTGAGTCCTAGTGTTTTTAGTCGAGTTAGATGTAAAAGTGATTTGAGAATAATTTAAGCTAGTTGGCTTAATTATTTTATTACAAATCTTTTGGTTTATTGGATCATATTGTGTCGCAGATGGGCTTTGTGTCTTAAGGGTCTAATTCAAATGTGCATTCCTCCTTTGAGGGTTGTAAATGTAAAATCTTATGTATTGGAGGGTGGAAAAATAATTAAATCCCTTGATGTGTAAATTAATTAATTTTTCTGGCAAAATATAATTAAATCCTAAGCCAAAAAATTAATTAATTAGATTTAAAATTAAATTTTTTTAGGACAAATAATTCTCTAAGTGAAAAAATTTGTGGGTCCTAAAGGAATCAATTTTTAAAGGTCCTCCACCAAGGGATTATTGTATATTTCAAGAAAATTTGGACCCTTGGATTTTAGTGGTTAAGTCAAAGTCAAAATTTCAAGGAAACTAGCTCAAAATAATTAATTTTGAGCTTATAAAAATGGAATTAAATGATAAATTTGAAATTCCTCAAAAAATAAAATCAAAGTCCAAGATTAAAAGATCTTGAAGTGTTTATCAACGACTAAGATTATTTTGACAAGGATCAAAGAAACTAGGGAAAATAATTCTCTAAGTGAAAAAATTTGTGGGTCCTAAAGAAATCAATTTTTAAAGGTCCTTCACCAAGGGATTATTGTATATTTCAAGAAAATTTGGACCCTTGGATTTTAGTGGTTAAGTCAAAGTCAAAATTTTGAGGAAACTAGCTCAAAATAATTAATTTTGAGCTTATAAAAATGCAATTAAATGATAAATTTGAAATTCCTCAAAAGATAAAATCAAAGGCCAAGATTAAAAGATCTTGAAGTGTTTATCAACGACCAAGATTATTTTGACAAGGATCAAAGAAACTACCCATTATGTTTCCACTTTGAGGACAAATCTATACATTAGAGATCCGTTTGAGTCTCTACATTATGATCTCTGGATAGAAAATTTCTGTTGAAGCAACTTTGTAACTATTGGCCTAGTGGGAACTTTTTTTTCAATCATAATAAAGACTTTCTGGTGCAATTTAAGGTTTTCTTGCTTATTGATTTGTGGTATGTGTTGGCTATGAGCATCTCTATGTTGTGCTGAATGTTGGTAAGATTTGTTTTTCATTAGATGGAGATAGAACAATACTATTGATAGTTTTGGGTTAATATTAGGTGGTTTGATTTCCCATGTGATCTAACAAATTATTTTGAGATAAATTCATAGTGCTTGCAGGTATTTCAGTAATTGGCCTCCAAGTTCACAAACTTGGGCAATAATCACTGTTGATTGGATTCCAAATATTTATATGGTGGATTAAATCTTCGCTAAGCCTATAGTATACATTAGGGTTTCTAAATTTTTAGCCATCCAAAGTAAAAAAACTCCATAAAAATATTTTTTTCAAAAATTTAAATTTTTTTAAAACCCTTGTATATTTGTAGACCTTGTGAATAATTTTGTAGATCTAACTTGTAAATTATTTTTTCTAGCTTTGGTTTTGAGGATTTTTAGTATTTTTCTATATATTTGGGGTTTTGAATTTTTGTATAGTATTTGGGGTTTTGAAATTAAATTTTTTTATATTGGTTATTTTGGTTTATATACTAAATTTGTTTAGGATTGAGGAATAAATTGACATTGGAGACGTCAGAAACCCTAGATGTCTAGGGTTTTCAAGTTATTTTTGCAAAGTTGCTTATTTTCAAATCGGGGAAAAAACCCATTTTCTGAAGGCCTTATACCTTATCCAGCCTAAAAGGCTAGTGTTTGGATCTATTTTACAAGCATTAAGAAGGCCATAAGCCCTACAAGGGCTAGATCTCATCGCAAACAAGAGTTTTTTTAAAAGATTGGTATTTTATCGCTAACAATTTATTTTGCAACAATTTTGGCTCAAATCTTGTGTTTTCAGGTGCTAGGTACATTGGAGAAATCTTGGAAAATTTGGGCAAGTAATCATCAAGGTTTTGGGCCAAGGGTTTGTAAACCCTAGTTTTATCTCTGATTTATTACAATAGTCAAAACAATAACAATTAAACCCTAAAATCACATGCTACATGGTCAAAATTGTTTAAAATTGCAAAATCTGCATTTTCATAAATTTTGGCCTCTTGGGCATCCTGGATCTAGCCTAGATCTAACTTTTATGCTTTTTGGAATTTATTGCTTAACTGAAGTTTTCAGATCTGAAATTTCTGAAGCATATACTTAATAAGGGGCTAAAGCTTGCAATTTTCAGTTTCCAACAAATCTTCCTACTTCTAGGCAATTTTGACATTGATTGTAACTTTATTAGCTTACTGATCTGTCAATTATTCATTGTTGTAGTAAATCGATTAGATCTGAAGTTTTATGAATCGCACCCTCTAAACCCAAAAAAAATATTTTTTTTTTCAAGTTACATGAATTTTACTATTTTTTGGGTATATTGGGCATTGGTTCTGACATATCTAGATTGTTGATTTATGGGTCAATTTACTGCTGTAATAACTTATTACATGTCTAAAATATTACTAAATACATTATCATAAAGTAAGCTAGACACATAAATTTACTTTTGCTAATCATTGGAAACTTGTGGACAAATTTGATAATTTAGAGTGATTTTTATGTTGCTGTCATAACATTAACAAGTGCTGAAACTTTCCGAAGTACTATTGCTGATTTGACTATTGAGATCTAGCACTTGAGTGGTTTACTCTAAGTTTGTTAAATTTCCGGAATTTGGCACTTAAAGCACTCCTACATTTAAGCTCTAGATATGATCTTGTGATGATTGGAATCTAATTAGCATCGTTGTATTTGGTAATCACTCTAAGTCTTGGCATCTAAGTTTTTATTTTTCTATCTTGAATGGTGATTTGTTTATCTTAAAGTTGTATCGAACATTGTTGAAAAAATGATATTTTATATGTTGTGAGAATTTGTTGAAATTTTGCACTTGTGTCTCTAAAACATTTTATCTTGTTTAAGACTGTCATCTCATCATTGTTAAGTACTCTCACTATAAGCTAATTCACACGAAGTATTAAAGTAACACAAACAATCTTAAATCAAGATAATCTCACTCATAATCTCTTGCATAAGCATCCTAGATCTAGCTTGCATTAAAACTTACATCCTAGCATAAGTTAGGCTGATAAAAAATAGATGTCTAGGGCAATCCTCCTCACCTAACTTGATGGGCTTGACAACTCTTCAATGGTTAACACGGTGACCTTGCAATCGTTAGAGCCATAGTCTTTGTAGTGCCGAGGGATCGGGTGATAGGAGCACAACATAAGGTATTGTTAATGAAGCCCTAGCCTACTTCTTGTTGGCCTCCTTTCCACAACCTACCTTGGAGCCGAGCTTCAAAATAGTTAATGGAAAGCCATACTTACACTAGGCATATAAATAAAATAAACCAACATCACTACATCTCACATAGGTCCTAGGACTTGCACATCATATAAGATAGTTAATCATTCAAGCAATGAGTGTCCATCTGGTCACTTGTTTTCAAATTACCATAAGGAAGACTTGTGACTCCATTAAGGCACTAGTCTCATACTTAAAATCTAATGTAATCATTAATCCAGCTAAATTTAACCAAGTAACTAGGCCACTCATTTGTGTCTCCCAAACAAGTTGGTTTCCAACTTGTTTTCCTTCACCTCATTCCATAGGGACTACCCCCCATAGTTTTTTGTTGGGAGATAGCTAGAACGAAGTGGGCAAGGATCAGAGTGAAAACCCCCGCCCCGAGCGGTTGTCACTGTGCCTGTACAATTTGAACGACAACAAAGCCCTATCTTGCTCCCACTTGGGCCCATTTGCCTCTGATTTGGGTCATCTCTGATTTTTGAGCTAATTGGTTAGGTGATTTGCAGAAGTTTTGGGACTCATTTTGAGGTTGCCGCCAACCTTTTCATTGGAGAAAAATTGGGCAAATTCTCCAATAGTCTCCAAGGCCACAAGGCTTGAGGGTTTGATCTATAAACCACCATTTTCCTCACTATTTGGTACAACTATCTAAAACATTCATAGTAGTGACAAAATTCTCACTTAAAAACCCTAAAAATTATTGAAAAATGGCCAAGATCATTAACTATTTGTTGGAAGAGTTGGGTAAAGATTTCTTAACTTGTTTCGTGATTCATTGATGTTTGTCATACTCTCTAGGGCTGCATAATAAGGTCTTATTATAGCTTGAGGCATACTCTCATCTAGGATAGTTAAGCGCCTAAGTCACATGACACGAGACATGGAGGACACGTGAATATGAGTATTGGACATGAGACATAGCGACCCCGGAAATAGGACACGATATATATATATATATAGTGCCTAATGCATATTTTTTTAGAAATTAGAACATCTACATATATCAATCAAGATATCTATTTACTATTTAGTATGAAGATATGAATTCATTGAGAACAAAACATATCTTCTGTTTGACAAGCTCTAACAATTAGTAGCTTATTCTTCCCATAGACAACTATCAATAATCTAGTCTCTTGAATCGTTGCCTTATAAATAATTGTCAATAATCTACTCTCTTGAACTTGTTGCATTATGATGACATCATGTTGGTTGAGATTCTTTTCTTTTTTTCTTTTTATATATCATTTTGCTTGTTTTTACTGAAAACAATAATAATGGGACACTAAATAGTGCTCCTAGTTTGACAAGTAGCAAAATCTAGAAATTTACTAGCATCTCTCTATTTCAAGTAAGAGAGTGAAAACAATTTCATGAAAATGAGCAGATAGAAGTACATAAATACTAAATAACATAATGGATAGATAGTAGAATGGTGAATTTGTTAGGTACAAGTAGATTCATCACATGATGTATGGTGATTTTTTAGAAATTGATCTCTTTCTATTCCAGAGGATTCTTCTGATGAAGCGATTTGAAATTAGAGATGCAATTCTCATGAGGATATACAAATCACAGACAAACAATATTCTAAACAATTATCAATCTTGTGGAATCCAGATGGATCTTCCATAGAGTCATTATGGAGAAACCACTAATTTATCCCACTTTTAAATTTCTGAAAAACCGAGTGCTTTACATCTACAACACATATGTATATGCGCATTTAGACATATTCTTATGCATATGTATTCAAATATGAACACAAAATTTATTTGTATGCTACAATATAAGTAAAACGAAGACAAATGATGACATCGACCAAATCATGTACATTGAACCTTTATATTAAAATAACTTTCAAAAATAATAAAGTAAATACAAAATCGTAACAAATTCTATTATGAAATAATGATCCAAGACATGACAATGAATAACTCAGTGAGGTCGGAAAGTAAGTGTATGACATGGACTTGAAAAGAAGTCAGCCAAAATGTGGTCGATCTCATTATTCATCCTGACAAAATTCCTCACAACGAACAACAAATTTGATTTTGGCGGTGAACAATGACAAAAAAAACCAAAAAATAAATCAGGTTGCGGTTTTAAATGTCACTTTTCGAGGGACACGTGTCTTAAGAGACAAAAATTTCAGGGCACATTTTTTCCATGTCCAAAACACGTGTCTCGATTAGAGGACACGAAAAAGAATGTTTTTGACACGTTTTATGGCACGTTTGGTGTTCGATGCATGAAATATGGGACACGAGACCCCAAGGGACGTGTCCTGTGGCTTAGTTAAGCATTCATCAAGAAGTGGTTGTTCATTCAGTTACTTGGTATCTAATTGATTCAAAGCAAGTAATTGGCTCCATAAGGCATTGGTCTCATCATAATTCAATCTAATCCTTAAAAATTGCTAAATCTACGAAGTGGCTAGGCTATTCAATCATGTCTAACAAGCTTGTTGGTTGCCAACGGGTCTTGCATCCTTTCACATCTCTTAGGGATTAACCCCCCATAGCCTGTTGTTTGGAGACAACTAGAACGGAAAGGTTGGGGATTAGAGTGATAGCCCCCGACCTGAGTCGTTGTCGCAGTTCTTGTACAATCTAAGCAACAATAGGAGGTACTCCAAACCCTAGGGTTCAGGATTGTGCAGGAACTGGCACCAAAAAAGTGCTTTGTGGGCTAAGAAACCAACATGTGGGCTTTGCACCCAAGCTTGTGAGTGTGAAACCAAAGAGGATTTTTGACATTGGACACTTGGAGATGGTAGAACACCCTTAAAGGAGCAAGAGGAAGCTTCAAGCACCAAGAGAGGAGGTCTACAACTTGAGAAAATATTTTTTATGTGTCAAAGTGTGGAGTTGCAATTAAAAGTGACAAGTTGGCCTAGAGTAAGGAGATGCCCATAAGGGCCACTTGTCACACCAAAAGTGACATCTAAATAATACAAGTTGTATACCTCATTTGACATTATCCTAAGTGCAATACATCAAGGATCATCTATGAAATAGACACAAATTTGAAGCATCCCTAGCCAAAGTCAGGGAGGACGAGTTTTGTATCTTCTTGAGATTGGTTTTTAGTGCGAGTTTCTGTGAGTGCAAGACAAATATTTTGGAGGTGAATTTTGGCGGTTTGGTGCATATTTGATGTGCATTTTATCTTTGAGCAAGGGGCAACCTCAAGCACCAAGAGAGGAGGTCTACAAGCTGAGAAAATATTTTTTGTGTCAAAAGTGTGGAGTTGCAATTAAAAGAGACAAGACAACCTAGAGTAAGGAGATGCCCATAAGGCCCACTTGTCACACCAAAAGTGACATATAAATAATACAAGTCATATACCTCATTTGGCATCATGCTAAGTGCAACATATCAAGGATCATCTCTGAAATAGACACAAATCTAAAGCAGCCCTAGCCAAAGTCAGGGAGGACAAGTTTTGTATCTTCTTGAGATTAGTTTTTAGTGCGAGTTTCTTTGAATGAAAGCCAAAGATTTTGGAGGTGAATTCTGGCAATTTGGTGCATATCTGATGTGCATTTTATCTCTGATTCAAGCCGCATACCTACTATGTAAATTGAATATGTCAGATATTCTTTTGGAGGATGTTGAGAGGCCTAGGAGGAGGCCTAACCTAGGCTGCAAAAACAAGAAGAAGCAGCAAGCAAGGGTTTTTTTGGAGGGTAAAATGTAGGGTTTGCAGTAGTGTATGAGGGTTGACATGTGCCCTAACCAGGTCTGAGAGAACTCAGTGAAATTGCACAAGAGCTAAGGACAAGAGGAGCATAAAACAAGGTATGTTTGTCTCTTTTTGTTGATGTGTTGCTAAGTGGAGAAAAGGTCCAGATTTGGACAGTTGTTGAAGGTGATTTTGACGCTATTGGAGGGAAACAAGTAGGTGATCTTGGGAGCCCTAAGTACATAGCTTGAATGAGCGTAGGTTTGCTAGGAGAGGTAGGGATTTGGAGAGCTTAGAGACTGATCTTTGAAGGATTAAAGAAGAAGGTCAAGGGAGTACTTATATCAACCCAAGTTTATTGAAGAGAAGTACATCTTGCAGTGATAAAGGGTAGCCATTCATGCTCTAAGATTGCCTCATTGGAGCAGCATAGGAAGGAAATAGAGGGAAGAATTCCCTAAGAGTTGAGGAGCAAAAGTTGGCCGTCTTGGACTTGTTCACAAATAGAGTTGTGAACAACTCAACAAGAGTCCCTATGTGTTAAGACAATGATGGACAAATGATTAGCTAGAAGGCAGATTGGTGAGCCTTGTTTAGTGTCGTAAAGGAGCAAGATCTGTTGATAGAGGCAGAGTTGCAAATTAGGAACAAAAGGACAAGCATATGTATTTAGGGTACAACCAAGAAGAGTTGTGATGTATACTATATTAAATAGACAATGAATTTTAGTTTGTCCAGGGTAGATTGGTTGTCATAGTAGTTGACATTGAGTCCTAGTTTGTATTCTTGTATCAGTGATTGTATGAGGGCCATGATCCCTAGTACGAGAGCCTTAGATAGTTGTTATACACTTTGTTAATATAACGAAGTTGGGTTGTTGAAAAAATTGTCTATTTCTGCACATGTTGATTTACTGTTGTTTATATTCCATTGTGCAAAGTAGTTTGTTGTGGCATTAGAATTGGTAATGTAAGAGATTCTAAAACCCTAACCTAGATTCTCTAGTGTCGTGGAAAAATAACAACTAATTGTGCCCCAAAGCCACTTTTTAGCACCACAAGATGTTTTACCTGGAGATCAAGGGGCCATCCTCTTGTCTATCATTCATGGAGCCCTTACTCTCCTTATGGCACCTTGAGGACCCAACGATGTCCTCCAACGACCCTTCCGCACCATGATTTCATCATTTCGGCTCATTTTGGATGAATTATTCTTCACTTGATAAGCTACTTGGTGAGCTTGTCACCAAGGACATGTTATTTTGCACATCAAAATAATGTTAGGGGAATTTTAGGCTATTTCAAACTATTAGAGGATCATATAAATTGGTGAGACTCTCATTTGTGAGAGCATCATCATCACTTCTTGAATTTTTTCTCTTGTATGAACCTCATACTTCTTCTTGGATGTCTATTGGAGATCTTTTGATGCATTTCGATATCTTCGGGAGTTGAAATGTTTGTTCTTTCGTGGATATGCCTCTTGATCTATGATTGGATATATCTCTTGTTATCTTGCAAGTGTTATTTGTTGAAGATCTTTCTTGAAATAATGTGTAATGTGCGGAATTATTATAACTAGCTAGTTCTTTTGTGCCCTAATTTATTGAAAATAACTGTAAAGAAGTTTATATTGCTGATTGCACATGTTACTCATTGCATAAAAAGTAGATGAATGTTTCTAATGGATTAAAGTTTGTTCTTCTTCCATGAAAGTCCATAGATCTTGGGTGGGTAAATGTTAAAGAGAGTTTGCTAGGGCATTACTTTTTAGCCTCCTTGAAGATGATTTTGGCCAAATTTCGGATCATCATAGACTCCATAGCTCAAGGATTAGGTACTGATCCAAGTAAAATTGGTGGTCACCTTCTCCTTACCCTTCTTTTTCTCTCTCCAAAAAATTTCGACCCCTCCCCTAGACAACCAACTAGGGTTGCCTGCAACTTGTGTTAGAGGAGGTGCCTTGTAAAAGTAATTGGACAAGAATTTGTGTTGGTGTCTCCTCAGTGATCCTCCAAGTTTGGAGCAATTTCCAGACTTGGTTTTCAAGAAAACTCAAGCCCTAATTGCATCTTGAAAGTCTCCGATTGATGGTCTTATTGAGGGTCATTTGCGCATAGAATTCAAAGAAATTGATTAGTCTTAACCCTTTCCCCATCCTATCTTAACTAGAGAGCACATTTTAGGAACTCCTCCCACGATTACTCATAAAACCTATGTATCATGTAGTGTTCTTGATAGGTCTCTCTAGTAAAGCGAAAATTCTCTTTCATTAGAGGGAATTTCAGCCTGAAAGTGGCCTGCTAAGAAAAAATCAAGAAATTAATTTAAAAAAATCCCATGTAGACAATTTTTTAATATTACTGTACTTTTTTCTATGTTCCACAATATTTATTGCTACGAGATTTAATAAAAAAATTTAATATGATATTTCTAATTTTTTACTTTTATGGAAATTCCTCAATGTATTGCAATTTCATTAAAATAATTGCATATATATAAATTTTATATTTAAATTTAATTGTCTATATATATATATATATAATAACTATTTTTTGTGGTTTTTTAACATTGTTTGTCTTATTGGAGCCCGCAATTTCGCTTGGAATATATTTTTTGTCTAGAATTTGGTAATTTGACCTTTATGGAATATGTTTTTTAACTATTTAACTATTTTTAGCTATATAACTATATTTAACTATATATTTTATATCTTTGTCTGAATGCGACGATTTTTCCTGATACATTTTTTAACTATTTCACTGTTTTATATGTAAATATACAACTATTTTATATTTAACTATATATTTTATATGTAACTATCTTTTTGGTGTTTTTTCAACTATTTAACTATTTTTAATTATTTAATTTTTTTATAGTTAACTGTAACTATATTTAACCATTTAACTATAATTGTCTATATTTATATTTTATATTTAGTTATCTATATATATTTTATATTTAACTATTATTTGTGGTGTTTTTTGGGGTATGGTTATTAGTGACAAATGGGACGCATTTTTAATTTTTATTTTTTCACTAATATCATGATTTACTTTGCATTAATAACTTTTTTGATATTCTAATTCATATGGGTAAGGTAGGTAAATGATATTAATAAAATACATCATTGATACCCAAATTATTAATAAAATATTTCACGAATACCCAAATTAAACAATTTAAAATTATTTAGGACATGTACCTCCTTTTTAAATCTAAAGGATTTCGATTGGTTTACATCAGAGTTGCAGGGGAGCGCTCCCCCCCCCTTTCGAACCCGCTCCACATCCGTGCTCCGGGCGAGAGCGGCTCGGGAGCGCACTCTCAATAAAAAAATTTCCACTCCCTGCTCTCGATAAAATTGGGAGTGATATCGGGAGCGTCGCTCCCGTTGCTCTCGGAGCGAAAATTAGAGCTCGAGAGCGATCAGGGAACGATTGCTCCCGAGTGTTAAATTTTCGCTTCGGGAGCGATTCCGCTGACGACGGGAGCAATCCAATGGAAAAAGAAAATCGTGGACGCCAAAAAAAAATCGCAAGCGCCAAAAAAAATCAAATTTAAAAAAAAAATTATGTTTTAAAACCACAATGGGGCAAAACAAATTTCATTATCACTTGAATGAGTTGAGTAGAAGCTGGAGAGCAAGAGCAAAGGAGCGAGAAGAAGCAAGGAGCAAGGAGCAAGCCTGCAAAGAGGTAAGTAACTTAGTAATTTAGTTAGTTTAGTTAGTTTAATTTAGTTAGGTAGTAGTTTAGTTAGTTTAATTTAGTTAGGTAGTAATTTAGTTAGTTTAATTTAGTTTATTAACTTTATTTAGTAAAAAAATCATGAATCTAAATTAAATTAATTAATCTAAATAAATTAAATTAATTTGCAGATTCAAAAGCTTACAAATATCAAACATTATGGACTTGGCTATATTTCTTGGTATTTTCCTCTTCTTGGTCCCTTTGATAGTTATTATGGTGCTGGAGAGTAGGAAACAGAGGGGCCAAAATGAAGAGAGAGATGAAGAAGCTGGAGAAAGTGGATTTGATGAAAACCCCGGTGAGGAGGAGCTGGAGGAGGGTGAACATGACTCTCAAAAAACTAAACAAGACCAAACCCCTTTGTGGAAATATGTTAACAGGCCTGAAGCAGGGAGGGGGTGGAACCATTAAATTTCATTGCCCCCTTTGCAACAATGATTACATGGGTTCATACACCTGTGCCAGAAAACACCTCTGCGGGAAAAGGCCATGGGATGGAGACAAACAAATAGGAATCAAAACTTGTCCAGCGGTACCAGCAACGGATAGAGCCAAATACATAAGGGAAGAGGAGGAAGCCCAATACAAATAAAAAAAATCAAGGGGTTTCTTTGAACCAAGCTCACAATCACAA
>APFE030170555.1:121648-138832 GCA_000404065.3 Pinus taeda | reverse complement strand
TTCTGCAATTAGTCTATATTTCTTTTTCGCAATTTTTTTAAGCAATGTGTGGTTTCCTTCTTGCAAAAGTAATATAGTACTTTTCTTCCATATAAAATAGAATATATTTCCTTTGATGCCATTTATTTCCTAGCAAGATAGATTATATTTGGTTGGTTGTTATTATGTTTTACATTTTTTCAATTTTTCTTTCTGTTATTTACTTTCCAGCAAAACTAGAATAGGTTTGCTTATTGTTATTTACCTTTTGCAACTTAGGATTGGCGGCTTACCTAGGTATTTGCTCATTTGAATTTGTTCCATTGCCTTCTTTCACTTGCATCAAAGGGAGTCAAACTAGGAAGAGGAAGGTTTCTATTGCACATACAGTGTTGACCCCTCGTAAGTTTGTATGAACCCTGGGTTGATAATTTAAGTTGCTAGCCTTGGGATTTGCAGCATTCTTGTTGCGGTATTAGAGCTTATCAATTAGGTTGATGTTAAGTCTGCACCAGTACGCAACAAAAAAAAATCCTAGAGAGAACATGGACAAGCACCTAAGACCTTCTTCTAAAAACATATTATAAACATACAATCTGAGCGCTATATATTTTTCGAGGAAGAAAAAACCTAACATCTTTTTATTAAAGAAAATGAGTATTTACATATGTCAAATAGATCATAATAACCCCAAAAATTTGTCCGCATAAAACTTATTGACCAAATTTACATTTATATCAAAAACAACTTCCATACATGTGACAACATTTTCATTCTAGTCCTATGCCTATTATGTAAAAAAGGCGAAGATAGTAGCAATCATATTTTTCTCACATGCAGCCATACTTCTCAGTTATGGAGGGATGTTGTAGATTTTTTTGGTATTTGTCTAGTGGATCACACAGATATCCAAGTGGCCTTATGCTTGTGGAGCTCGCAGAATGTTTCTCACAAATCAATTCCCCTTCTGCTCTTATGGACAGTTTGGAAGAGAAGGAATAGTTCTATATTCCGGGATGGGAAAGATATACAATTGCCTTTGCTTGAGTAGATCTCTTCGATGTTCTATTCCATTCCCAAAAAGTTGTCTACATGCAAAACTAGAATTCCAGGGAACCACACTAAGATGCTAATGGGTTATCCAAGGGCTTTTTTTGACGTAGTTGCTCAAAGAGGCTCATGTGCACGTGGTTTTTTCATATCGATTTCTGAAGATCTTCATTTCTGCATCTACTGGAATGGTGGTTGTGGTTCAAACAATAAGGTCAAGGCAATGGCTTTGGTGGGCCTTCTTCAATTCAGCTCCTTCCTGAACATACAAATGCTCCGGATATATGGGGATTCCAAAAGCATAATAGATCAGGCTTCAGGGAAGTTAATAAACAAGAATCCCATGTTAAGTGGATGGATTAATAGGATAAAAATGATATGGAACAATAATCCGGTTTTCACAATCAGCCATGTGGATAGGTCTCTGAATTCTCGCGCGGACATCCTGTCAAAGAGGGGCCTTGCAATTCACCTTGGTTCATGGAAAATGGAGGTTCAAATATAAGCTACAATATATCAGATAAAAGATTTCTCCCTTCCAGGTACCTAGTTTTCCAACTGGTTTTTTTTTTACTTTCTTGTGCATCATCGCCCATTTCTTTCACATAAAGGTACGTTGATCCTCCCATGTCCCTTATGTGTGATGGGATGGTTTTTTCCCGAAAGAACTGGTATTTATATTTATGAGTATGGCTTCTCGCTATCTGTCTATCCTTCTGACTTTTTTTTCCCTAGTTCCAGAGAATTATGATGCTATGCCTCCATGAGGGCACTGATCACAGCTAATATCTTTAGCAAACTTTTCTATCTGCATATATATGTTACAGCTCTATTACAGAAATCCATTCTTATGTAAATATCTTTCATATGAATATAAATCAAGATTTTTTTTCATACTGAAAAAACATTTTCATTCTAGTCCCAGTACCCCAAAAAAGACAAACTTTACGAAAAAAAACCATTCCTCCAGCAGGGGGGTCAATTGACATGTCTGATGGTCTCCAAAACTTCCATTTCCCTAGTTTTCTTGATTATGTTGAGTTTGGAGATCAACAATCTGGGGATGTAATGTTTCATTCTCATCTTCTAGTTGTTGTACATGGGTTTTGAATCGCTCCACTTTGCCCATGAGAAAGTGAATTGAGTTACAAAGTTGTTGGATATGCTGATGGACATCATCATCTAGTGCATGTTGAGCAATTAGAGGGTGAGGACAAGATTTACAGATATTTGAACCTCCTAGTGTTGTAGGAGCAAAGCTGAAATGATCCATATGACTTGTTTCACTAAGGAGGGGGTGTCGAGTCAAGGAGCATGAGCTTCTACAAAAAAGAAGGAGTGGGACTACAATTGCAAATAGAGGGGAGGGGGAACTTGACAAGAAGAGAGCATAAAGGGAGGAGGATTGTGTAGGAGAATGAGACAAAGGAGACTGAGAGAGCGGAGCTTTCCAAGGAAGCCATTAAATTGTCCACTCACCAGAATTAAGGGGAGAGTTTAAATTGGAGCAATGAAGTCCTAACATGGCTATATATAATCTTGAAACGAAAATTTTCCTAATCTTGAGAAATCAATTCAACCTTCAATTGCAATGAATTTCCTAGCCTTCGCAACTCTCCTTGAACTCAAGAGAATATTATTTTTTTAGCAAAGAACCGTCATGCATACAAATATTGACCTACCTAGAGAGGGAAGGCGCATCCCAATCATGCATACCATCCTCCAGATCAACCTTGATGATGATGCTATGATTCTAAGGAATATGTCAAAGTCGCTATCTGTAGCATAATGATCCTCGCATGGATATAATCTTGAAAGGAAATATTTCCCATGCTTTAACAATCAATTTAGCCTTCAATTGCAATGAATTTCCCAACCTTGTGACCAACCTCCTGTCAAGTCGAGCGGATATTAAATTTTTAGCAATTTAAAGACCTTCATTTGTACCAAGATCAACATGTTGGAGAGGGAGGGCACATGCTGAGCACACATACTACCCTTTAGATCAACCTTGATGACGATGCTATGATGTTAGGGTATATATTGAAGTCACCATCCATAGCATGATGGGACAAGATTTCAAGCTAGGAGGGTCCATCATTACATTGTGATCTAATTATTGTAAAGCGTACTTAGTTACTTCTCTTTGATCACATATGATTTAACTTTTCAATCAGGTTACATGTTTATTATCATTTGGTCAGATCCGCTGGAGGTTTTAGGTCTCAGAGTGCTAAGGCATGACATTAAGAGATCCAGTTTGGGGGATGCCACTACTTTCCAGGAATGCTCTTCTACCAAGCCATTGATAACAATATTCTCTACAACTCTAGGAGTATCCATTTTTAATGGTTTGTCTATGACAGTTCCCTGCAATATGGATATGTTTTTTGTATTGTCTGCACCTGTCATGTTTATTTCTTGTCATCATGATGGATGTTTAGAATAGTATAGATAATATGTTGTGAAGAATAGTATCTAAAGGAAAGTAATATGTAAGTTGATATAGTATTTCAGAAAAGTTGGTAGAAACACAAAGTATTAGTTGTAAAAATTTTAATACTTTTTTGAGTCATTTTTTAGAATTTATATGTGACAAAGAGATGCAAGTTCATGAGATATGAATTCCAGAAAATGTATCTACTTCTTTCTAATGAAAGTATGATGGTTTTCTTCTCTTGAAAAAAAGAGAGATCTAGTTTGGGGAAAAATTTTGGTCTTCATTTTTTTTTTAAATTTGCCTAAACTGTTGTAGCCAATAGTTCAGGACTTTTGAAGCTATACAAACTCGTCATCAGTATAACCATGTTGTTACATATTTCGATTGCAGTTTAACTCATCAAAATATGGAATGCATCTTCAAAACAAGTTGGCTTGAGTATAGAATTGAATGCAGAAAAAGTGAGAGAGTTCGCAAGGTGAATTACACGCCTGAGAGCACACTTGACAAATTTGAGGAATATTAAGAAGCAGTTAGGTGCAAGAGAATGGTTATACAAGGAGTGCAAGTGGACACAGACCATGATTCATCCTTCTTCCAAATATTGGAGCAGTCAACAAATCATATTAGTTAATTCACAATAATCAGCCAAATCTATGGTATGCGGGATCCCGACTCGTCGAAGTTTAATGTAGGGGGTTTCCACATTAAATAGTTTGAGAAAAAACACAAACACAAAATATTAATGGTTGAGATCAAAAGTTGAACCACCCCACCCTACATTTTCAAAACCACTGCAAGGGGGGTCCTGCTTAGCTGTTTTTGGTTTTCTTAAACCACTTTTGGTTTTTGTCATTGTTAGGCCTGCATGCCCTCCACCTATTTTCAAACATGGTTAGATATATATATAATAATATATATTATATATATATATAATATATAATATATATATATATATATATATATATATAATATATATATATATATATATATAATATATATATATTAATATATATATATATATAACGCAGAGACTATGGAAAGATTGTCAGACGAAAACACCACGTGTCCGTAGACCGACCCCACTAACCCTCGATCATCTGATAGCTTGGTGTCGCTAGACCGATGCGTAGTTTTTTTAATCTACAATGGTTATGGAAAGGGATTTCGACAGAAACATCTGGCTGCGATGACCAAGGTTCCAACAACAATATGCTCCTTCATTTCGACGAACAGTGGGGATGTCCAAATTTTGATGACGGTTATGGAAAGGGCTTTCAACAAAAAATGTATAGATTCGATGACCAAGGTTCTGATGACAGTGTTCGTCGAAATTGTGATGATAAGTCGGAACAACCAAATTTTGACGGTACCACATGCGACGTTTACTAGAATCTGGATTTGTCATAAGTTACGAAGACATAGTGTCGAAAGAATGACCAAAGGCCATCAAAAATTGAGTGAATTTGTAGAAGTGTTATTGAGACCACTAAATCACCTAATACTGCCACATACCTTTTAAGCCCAATACCACCTAAAAATGTTGAATACTAGTTTTAAAAAGCTAGCCATTAAGTTCTCTATAAGCATAAGCATGCCATATGTTACTAGTGATTTATCATTTTTTGAACTCATAATATCTTTAAATTTATATATTTCTAGAAGTGAACGGGTGGCCTTCAACTTTTCTTGAAGTAACAAACAACATCATACTCAATGGTCATCGGCATATTGTTTTAGAGCAAAATATCATGTCTTCATTCGCGAAAAAGGCCCTCCTTGTCTGTAGTCATACTCAAAGGCTAAACACTTCTTCATAACCCAGTTCCAAGTTAGGGGGAATTATGTTTGGCATTGGGCCCACCTTTCTCTCGAGGATGACATCATGCCATGATCGAGAGCTAGAGTCTACTGAGGAGCAAGTGATTATCAAGAAAGGGGGCCTTCTTGAGCCCAACTAAGAGTATAAAATCTAACATGTCAGTTAGAGAGCTTACTCCATAGCTAGTCCAATAGGAAATTGCTTAGTTAGAAAGAGAATTAGCTGATGAAAGTCACCATCCATAGCATAATGGTCCTCTCATGGCTATAATCTTGAAGGGAAATATTTCTCATGCTTGAACAATCAATTTAGATTTCAATTGCAATGAATTTCCAGGCTTGCGACCAGCCTCCTCTCAGCTTGAGCGAATATTAACTTTTTATCAATTAAAGAGCCTTTGTCCATACAAAGATCGACCTGCCTAGAGAGGGAGGGTGCATGTCGGGATCGTGTACTACCCTCTAGATCAGCCTTGATGACTATGCTATGACGCTAGGGGATATTTTGAAGTCACCATCTGTAGCATGATGGGACAGGATTTCAAGCCAAGATGGTCTTTAATTACATTATGATCTATTTATTGTGAATCGTACTTAGTTGTTTGTCTTTGATCACATATGATTTAACTTTCAATCAGGTTGCAAGTCGATTATCATTTGGTCGGATCCACTGGAGGTTGCAGTTCTCAGATTGCAAAGGAATGACATTAAGAGATCCAGTTTGGGGATGTCACTACTTGCTAGGAATGCTCTTCTACCAAGCCATCGATAATGGTATTCTCTACAACTCAAGGAGTATCCATTTTTAATGGTTTGTTCAAGACAATTCCCTGCAATTTGACTATGTATTTTGTATTATTTTTACCTGTCATGTTTATTTCCTATCATCGGGATGGATGTTTAGAACAATCTAGAAAATATGTTGTGAAGAATAGGCTCTAAAAGAAAGTAATTTGTAAGTTGATATAGTATTTCAGAAAAGTTGGTACAAACAAAGAGTATTATATATAAAAGTTTTAATACTTTTATGGGTCATTTTTTAGACTTTATATGTGACACAAAGATGCAAGGTCATGAGATATGAACCCCAAAAAATGTATCTACTTCTTTATAATGAAAGTATGATGGTTTTTTCCTCCTAAAAAAAAGAGAGACCCAGTTTAGGGAAAAAATTGGTTTTCGTTTTTTTTAAAACATTGCCTAAACTGTTATAGGCTATAGTTATGTACTTTTGAAGTTACACAAACTCATCATCGGGCTAACCATGTTATTACATCTCTCGATTGCGACTTAACTCGTCAAACTATGGAATGCATCTTCAAAACAAGTTGGCTCGAGTCTAGAATTGAATGCAGAAAAATCGAGAGAGTTATCAAGGTGAATAACACACATGAAAGCACATTTGCTAGATTCGAGGAATATCAAGAAGCAATTAGGTGCAAGAGACTAGTTATACATGGAGTATTGAGATTGCAACAAGATGATGGAGCTTAGTGAAAAGAGTCACCTTCACTAAGTGGGCCCGCAGGCAAATTATGGCGCAAAGTCTACTTTTAGACTATGGATATGTCTATGAGTTGCAGGATGTTGTTTATGAATGATTGGTCAAGTTGGCAAAAATAGATGGACTTCTATTTTTAGACAACAGCGGTGACACTGTCAAGTCTAATTATAGAGTAGTCAAATATTATTAGCTAGACAAAAACACCACGTGTCTGTAGACAACCCCACTAACCCTAAGGCATCTAACGGCTTGGTGTCACCAGATTGTTGCGTAGTTTGTTAAATTTACAACGGTTATAGAAAGTGATTTTGACGAAAGCATCTGGCTTCGATGACCAAGGTCCTAACAACGGTGTGCGTCGCCATTTCAATGAATGGTGGGGATGTCTAAATATCAACAACAATTATGGAAAGGGATTTCAACGAAAATGTCTAGCCTCAATGACTAGGGTTTTGACGATGATGTTTGTTGAGATTGTGATGATAAGTCAAAATGTCCAAATTTCGATGGTACCGCGTGTGACGTTTATTGGAATATGGATTTGTCATAAGTTGCGATGACATGGTGTCGAAAGAATGACTAAATTCTGTCAAAAATGGATTGAATTGAAGTAGTGTGTTATTGAGACTAATAAATCACCTAATATTTCCACATACTTTTAAAGCCCAATAGCACCTAAAATGGTTGAATACTAGTTTTAAAAAGCTAGCTATTAAGCTCTCTATAAACATAAGCATGACATATGTTACTATTGATTTATCATTTTCTAAACTCATAATATCTTTAAATTTCACTACAACAAAACCCTGTGATTAGCATCCCTTTTTGCTTCCTTTTTTGCATCTAGAGCCCATTTTTGGTGTTATTTATGTCCATTTATCAAATATGGTGCAAAAATTGATGCAAAGTTTGCACCAATTTTTGCACCAAGTCTTACATCAAGTTTAGCACCAGTTATTGTAATAGGTTTTGCACCAGATTTTACACGAAGTTTTACGCCAAGTTTTATGCCAAGTTTTGTGCCATCCTTTGCACCATGTTTTGAATCAAGTTTGGCACCTAATTTTGTTTCACCAACTTTTGCATCCACTTTATTCGTCTACACTTGCATCAATTTTTGCATCATCTCTTGCATCCTCTTTTGCATCATTTTTTTAATCATTTTTTGCATCCATTTTTTGCATATTTTTTGCATCGTCTTTGTGCCAAGTTTTGCATCAAGGTTTGTGTCTAGTTTTGCATCTAATTTTTCATCTACTTTTGTTGCATTGAATTTTACATATTGTTTTGCATCCATATTTACATCCTCTTTTTCATCTGTTATTGTGTCCAATATTGCATCCATTTTTCTTGTGCCATAATTTGCACCTAGTTTGACACCTCCCTTTGCACCCTTTTTTGTTTCTAAATTAGCATCCACGATTTCATCCTCATATACATCTAGGTTTTCATTGACTTTTACATCTATTTTTGCATCCCTTTTTATATCCACTTTTGCGTCAAGATTTGCATAAAGTTTTGTGTCTCATATTGCATCTACTTTTGCATCCTATTTTACATCCATTGTTGCACCCATGTTTACACCCACTTTTACATCCATTTTTGCATCTTCATTTGCTTCTTTTTTTCATATATCATTACATCCACTTTTGTTGTGACACAATTTGTGTCATGTTTTGTACTTACTATTGTACCCACATTTGCTTCCAATTTTGCATCCATCTTCACATCCTCTTTTGCATAAAATATTGCATCTATTGCTGCATCCACTTTTGTGTTGGGTTTTGCGTCTCATTTTGCATCTTCTTTTGCATGTACTTCCATTGCATCCATATTTTGCATCCAGTTTTGTTTCTCTTGTTGCATTCATGTTTGCATCCACTTTTACATCCCTTATAGCATCTTGTCTTGCACCTATGTTTGCATCTTTCTTTTGTGTCTATTATTATATCCACTTTCTCATCCACTTTTGTTGTGCTATGATTTGTGCCATATCTTATGCCTATCATTGCAACCCACATTTTCTTCCAATATTGCATCCACATTTGCATCCTATTTTGTGTCCAAGTTTGCATCAAATATTTTTTATGTTTTTTGCATCCCATTTTGAATCTACTTTTACATCCACTTTTGATTCATCCAATTTTGCAACTAATTTTGTGTCCACTATTGCACCCATGTTTGGCCCATGTTTACATCCCTTTTTGCATCCAAGCTTTCCTCCTTTTTGCATTCAGGCTTGTTTCTTTTTTTTTTTTACATTCATTATTGTATCCACATTTGTTTCACCATAATTCATGCTAAGTTTTATGCTTACTATTGTTCCCATGTTTTCTTCCACTTTTTCATCCATGTTTGAATCATATTTTGCGTTCAAGTTTTCATCAACTATTGCATCTACTTTTTCATCCACTTTTGTGTCAATTTTCTATCTTGTTTTGCATCTACTTATGTTGTGTCCACTCTTCATCCAATTTTACATCTATTTTTAACCCCATTTTTTTTGTTCACTTTTGCATCCATTTTTCAACGCACATCATATTTTTTGCATTGATAATATTTCTTATGACATTGAAAATTATGAACAACTGATGACAATGTCAATAATTATGACGATGATGATAATGAAGATGATGACGATGACATGAATTGTGATTCTTATGATAATGATGATAAAGACGATGGGGGTTATAATGACAATGATGATGACGATGCTAATGACCTTGGATATTATTCCCAATTTTTAAATGTTGTCATGGTCATAATCATAAAAATTATCTTTGGTGTCGTCTTCCAAGTCATCATCATCTGATCAACATTATCGTTATTTTCACCTTGGTCATAATCAACAACAATAATGACATGAATGATGATTGTGATGTTCATGATGAAGACGACAACAATTATGATAAAAATTATATTAGTTATGATGATGGGGATGATGACAATTATAATGACGATGATAATGGTAATGATGATCATCATCATCAATCATCTCTAAAAAATAAATTTTTTTATTTCTCTTGCATATATCTTATGTCCTAACAACCCTTTTCGAGCACTCGTAACATTTTTTTGGGTTGATTATATTTCTTACGATACCTATAATTATGAACAATTGACGACAATGTCCATAATCATGATGATGATGATGATGAAGACATGAACAGTGATTGTGATGATAATGAAATGATGACAATAATGATGATGATGATGGTGGTGATGATGGCGATAATGAAGATGATGACCCTCCCTCTAAACTAGAGAGGTTCTCATAATGAGACAAAAAAGTACTCTCAAGTTGAAATATGCATATAAGAAGGGATCTAGATTGATAAGCATCAATGATGATTTACATCATCATAGCAAACATTGTCAACATAGCAAGGCCTTGACTAATAAGTTTATCTCTCCATTAGATCAGAGCACAATGTTGGGAGGCATAAATTTGGACACCACTACCTCTCTAGGCACTTATCCCACCAGGATGTTCACTAGGTATGTCCTCACATGATCATTTTCTAATCCACTATCATAATGTTTGACACCAGGAAATGTCAATCGTCATGACTATTCTTACCTTGTATTAATGTACTTGACTTATGGCAGTTAGTCCTAGTCAAAGTACAAATTCTCAAATAATATTGGTCCCAGATGTTTATCCAATCCACCATTCTCCCTACTGGTGTATTTACTAGGTTTACGAGTGTTAGTCTTGGCCATAGTACATGACAGATGGATAATATGGTATCTACCCTCACTCCCGCTCAACCATAGAGGAGAAATCCACAAGCATGAGATTTTCTCAAGAATACCCATCATTTTCATAGAGAATAACATCATTAATTTGTTTTCATTGCATGATGCCTTTATGATTAAGCACTCATAGATTTGTGGCAAAATATTTCCCTTTTTGTCATTTTCATGAAATAAAATCAAAAAGTGAAAGCCAAAATCATTAAAGATACACTATAATGATTTATCTAAGTCTAAAATCTAAGGTTGAGGTGAAAATTCATGTAAATGTTATATCTATGAGTTGTGCCAAACTTATGAAAACCTTATTCCCTAAGTCCTATATATAAGAAAAAGAAAAAGAAAGAAAAATAAGGCTCAATGAATGGTAACTCATGTATTCACTCCCTATTTGGAAAATATATGAATATATACACTCCTAGTCACACTTGATCACATGTTTGTGATGGTTAAATCATGAAGTCCTCTTTTCCCCTTGCATTTTCACTTCATCAATTAAGCACCTAATTGAGGATCTAGGGCATGTTTGTAGCATAAGAGTTTCATGTCTACTCTTGGTTTACTTATGTCACTCTACTATCAATTTATGTGATGGAGTGAAATACATAAGTTTGTGGAGTTATTAGAACAGTGTATTAAGTTAGTCACCACACACACATGTATTACATGTCATTGATCCACATGTGTGGGTTGGAGACTCATTGTTTGACAACTTTAATGGAGACTACCTTATGGCTTTAATGGTATAGCTTACAAAATATCTTGTAAAATATTGTGATTCATCCTTTCTTTTCCTCGAGACACTTGTAATATTGAAGTCACTACCAATAATCCATGGAGATGGGGAGTATAAATTACTTGTGCTAGAAATAGAATTGAGAAATAGAGGTTTTCCATTTGCGATATTGGAGTCATAGACATTGGATACATGGTAGTAGTCCTCGATGTCAATTAACTAAAATTTTATCGTCATAATGCGAAAAGAGGTAAACATATTGTTAACCTTGGTGTCTTGATCATTTCAAATAATAACCATTCCACCCAAGTATCTCTAAGCATCAATAACTACTACTTGTAAATTCCTCCCCCATTTGCTAATTATATGAGTTACAACCTCACTTAATATTTTTGTTTCTTATATCAACATTATTCATGGGTGCTTTGTGTACCATTTTTCTTTAAGGAATCTTTGTTTTCATTTACTATTGAGGCCTCTCATGTTCCATGAGACTATTTTCATCGAGAATTTACACAGAAAGGAAGTGTAATGTGACTAAAAAAAACATCTCTCAAGATTTAAGTGCTTGGAAAATTCCACTTCATGACTCGTATATTTCCTTAACCTGGGACCGAATGGTGAACTTCATGGCCTTAAGGGAAATTGACCAATGAAAATCTAAAAAAGAGGTGACTTTTGACTTTATCACATACAATTTAATATACCAAAAAAAATATCCATAACAATTTCATCAATCAATGAATCATTAAAAAAAATATCCAAAACAATTTCATCAAGCAATGAATCATTTCATTATATAATACGATCTATAAACTTTTTGAGAATGTTTTGCTAAACCATGCTAAAAAACAAACATATTTAATATTAATATTTAACAATAATATGGACAATAACACATTTTGATAGATTAATTAAAAAATTATCAAGCCTAAAAATATCACTAACAAAAAACTATAAAGCATGCAACTAATGGAAGTGACCACTCAAGGCCACCATAAGACAATTAATCTAGTAAGACCAAGATTAATGGGGATAAAGATCTACAAAGGACAAAGACAAACCGATTTTAACTTTATTTTTTTATTAGGTTCAATATGAACATTTCAAGATATAATGAAGAACATAATTAGTTTTATTGCATTAAGAAAACCCAAGCACCTTCTATAACTTAGCAAGGAAGAGATGTATAATACCCATCTCAGTGACACAACACATGGAATTAAGTTACTTTATTTATATATAATTTAAACTCATATCATAAAATCACAAATTTAGCATGGATGGAATGTTTAAAATCCATTTAAAAAAAAAACAAAATATAAATTTTCTTATAGAAAAAATACCAAAAATAAATATATCTTTTTAGAAAATAAAAACAATACTAAAACTAAATATATATTACAAAAAAACAAAAACATAAGTAAACTATAATTGAATTTGACACTCTTGTTCACTTTAGGAAACTCATATGGTGGAATGTGATCTCTTTATCCTCGTCTTTAGATTTTTCCTAAAAAATAAAAGCATACAGAAGTGGGAAAGAGCCATAAAGCATGAGGAAGCTTTTTCCTAAGCAAAAAAGCATCCAAAAAGTGGAAAATGCCATTTTTATATGAGGAAACATTATTCACCGAAAAGATTTTGCCAAATTGAACTAATGAGGAATTTGGGAAATCTTCATAACCTTCACTTTCCTATATATTGGAGGATTGACCATTGAGAAAATGATAGGAATCCTTGTATTGTCATGCTACCGAGATCTATTTTGAGAGGGAGAGTTTTGGAGCTAGGAGTTGGGGGAGGTGTTGTTGCAACTACATCTCATTGTTGTAACTTTCCTCCAACTCCTTTATTAATATAGATCAATTGTTCTTCCTTCCATATGTTTCTATTCATTCTTTACTTATTCTATTTAACTAATGAATGTATAGGATTTTCGTTTATATTTATTTATTCGATAATATTTATATGTTTCTGATAGTTCCGATTATCAAGATATTATGTTGTGAAGGTTTCTTTATTCTCTTTCTTATGTGTAGGACCAAGATTTGGAGGTAGCTAGGAGCGCTTCCTAGCTATATTAAAAACTCCAAGAAGACCTACATGCGAGGACTCACAAGAATTCCTTCTATTTTTCTTAATCTATACTCTACATCTTGATCTGCTAAGAATCATGAGCCTTAGACCAACCTTTCTCTTAATTGGTCTATCCTAGGTTTTCGGGATAAACTGAGAGGGTTTTATGTTCATCTAGATGTGCATTAAATCCTACAGCAAAATGATATTTAGAAACTTTAATAGATTTCACTATGTAAATGAAATTAGTAAAGTGAACCCATAGAGGGAGTCATAAATGGAAATAAAAGTAAAACTCTAAACAAGAAGCCAAAAGTGGATGTAACCATGGATGCAAAATTGGGAGTAGAATTGGGTGTTAAACTAGCCATCAAAACAAGATGCAAACAATGACACAAAAAGAGTTTTAAAGTAAAATTGAAAAAGGGTGCAACAGTAGACACAAAGAATGGAACAAAATAGGGCATATGAAACGATACCAAATTGGGCGCAAAAATGGACACCAAAATGAGGATGTAAGGAATGGTGTAAAATTAGGATGCAAAATTGGGTGCAAAAAGGATGTAAGAAAAGACACAAAACAACATGAAAAATGGGACTAAAAAAGGGTGAAACCAAGGATGTCAAAAATGATGCATAACTAGATGAAAATTCAAACTAAAATTTAGGTGCAAAATGAGATTCAAATGTGGACACAAAATGTGGCAAAAAAAAGGATGCAAATTTGGATGCCAAAAAGGATGCAAAATTATATACCAAAAAGGATGCAAAATTAGACACAAAAGGAAAAAAATGGTGCAAACATGGGCATAAAAATGGCTGAAATTTGGATGCAAATTGAGATGCAACATTGGATGTAAAATGAGGTACAACAAATTATTCAAAACTTGGAGCAAAAACACATGCAAAAGTATAGGAAAAAAATGGCTCAAAATTGAACGTAACAATAGACACAAAATGGGATGCAAACGTGGATGCAACACATAGTTCAACATAGGATGCAAATTTATATGCTCAAAAGGATGCAATAAATGGTGTTAAAAATTATGCTATATTGGATGCAACAAATGATGCAAAATATGGTGCAAAATAGGATGCAAAAAAGGGAGATAAATAAAACGCAAAAGTGGATGAAAACAATGGTGCAAAAATGCATGCAAAATTTAGCACTAAATCAGATTCAATATATGGTGCAAAATTGGATGGAAAAAATGGTGTTAAAAAAGGCAGAAAAACTAGTGCAAAAATAGATGTAAAAATAAGTACAAAGTTAGAAGCAAAAAATGGCATAAGACCAGATGCAAAAATTGGCACAAACTAGATGTAAAAAAGGCACTAAATCAGATGCCAAATATGGTGTAAAACTCGATGCAAATTACGACACAAAGCTAAAAGTAAAGAATCCCACAAAAGAAGAAGCAAAAAATGATGCAAAAATAGATGCAAAAAATGGCACAAAATTAGAAGCAAAACCTGTTGTAAAACCAAATGAAAATCTTGGTACAAAATATGATGCAAAAAATGATGGAAATTTTGGTATAAAAAAAGATGCAAAATTTGGTGCAAAAAAGGACGCTTTAAAAATTGTGCAATAGAGCCAGATTTAGCGCCAGGCTGCTCATCCCAATTGAGAAAAAAATGCACTAAAATATGGTGCTAAATGTGGCGCAAATTGCATGTTTTGTTGTAGTGTTTATATATTTCTAGAAGTGAATCGATGGGCTTAAACTTTTCTTGAAGTAACAAACAACATCATACTCAAAGGTCATCAACACATTGTTTTAGAGCAAAAGATCTTGGCTTCCTTTGGTGAAAGAAGCCCTCCTTGTTTGCAGCCATGCTCAAAGGCTAAACACTTCTTCAGAGCCTAGTTCCAAGCTAGGGGAAATTATGTCTAGCATTGGCCCACCTTTCTCTCAAGGAGGAAATCATGCCACAATAGAGAGCTTGAGTGTGTTGAGGAGCAGGTGATTATCAAGAAAAGGGGTTCTCTCGAGCCCAACTAAGAGAAAAAAATCCAACAGCTCAGTTAGAGATATTACTCGATAGCTAGTCCAATAGGAAATTGCTTAGACAGAAAGAGAATAGGCTAATGAAAAATGCACCCTCACGAACACTGAAGTGTTGGTATAAGTGGTTGATTAGGTTCCAAATGTGGGGCATATTAGAGGGCGTTATAATTAGTAAATGTACACAATGGAAATTTATTGGCATATCAAGTTCTTTCTTAGCAAAGTTTTTGTGGACATAAATGATTGGAAGGAGGACATTCTATTATCTCTGGATCAAATGCAGAGGCAAATGGCAGTTATTAATTGTAAGTTATGCCGCATTGGGAAACATATGGGCATCCCTCCAAACCAAGGTTGCTCCCTAGGTAGTAACAAGGAGCTCATTCTCGTCAAAGGCACTAGTTCATATATTTCTACTTAATTGTCTTATAATATTTTTGTCTTAAACTTTTTAATGTTTTAGTTTTGTAATCTTCAATTTAAATACAACGTAGGAGGCCCAACAACTAGTGTAAACATTTTGAAGTAGAAACTATGGATAGTATTTTATCTTTTGCATTTTTAAAGAGACTAAAAATCTATATATGGTCAAGTCTCCTTAATGACTTACTAAACCAAACTTCAAAAAAATAAAATGTATCTCACTATTTTAAACAACACAACATTTTCTTAAAAAAAAATCAACAACAAGAAACAAACTTGGCTTGGAGTATGCACTAAAACTTCTTCTGCTTGGTCAAGAGCTCATCTTTCTTAGACGTAACGAAGCAGGTTAACGACCCAAAACCCATAGGCATCTGGAAAGAGTGAAAGCCTGCCCCCTTACAGACCACCAACAAGTAATTACAGGTGGCGTGGTTTTCCTTGAATAATAGTGATGAGTCAGCTTGCATTCACTGATAGCAACCAATGATGATTGTCCCCACTGCTAGTATGTCAACTAAGTTATAATAGGTTTTTCCATTAATTGGCAAAAAAAAACAAAAACAAACAAACAAACAAACAAAAACAACTACACTTTTCAATACATCTTTGTAACAACATATTCACACATAGACGTATGAAAATACAATTTCATATGTTATGATTGGAAATAATGGGTTGAATCCATTACTTTCCATAAAGATGAAAGGTAAAAAAAAATGGCTTAAGGTGAACATTAAAGTTTCTAGATTTATTTATTTTTATTTTGCACCTAAATCAAAAGCACATTGTAATTTGCTTTATAGTAGCAAACAAGTGTAATATGCATTGTTGCTTAGTGCCCTTATGCAAAAGGTAAAGAGCCCTTGTGGGGTGAATGTTATCGTATAACTTAGTTATATTAAGTGCATGATTTAAGCACCACAACCTTGGTGGAGGGGGAATCAAATTGCTAATAATTTATTGGTATATGATAACATAGTTTTATGAAAAAAGGTCTGCAACAATTAAATAATTAAACAATAATATTTTTTATGATTAATAAAATATATTAGTGGAAAAAGGTGAAAAAAGGTGAAAAAATATTGTTATGGGAAACAAAATATTGTTGCATAAAGAATACAATAATTAATAGAAAGCAAGGAAAGAATGATTATAGGTTAATAAATAATTATTGTTAACAAGTCTAATATGCAATATTGTTACTACTCGCCTCTTATGCAAAAGGTTATTGATAACTTAAGTTATTTAAGAAGTATTTAAAACACTGGGCAACTCGCCTCTAAAATGTTATTAACTCCAAATTAATAAAGCAATGAATGGATCTTTTATTAAAATTATAGAAATATAGAAAATTTCCTGCATAAAAAAATAATAATAATAA
>APFE030170555.1:98909-118599 GCA_000404065.3 Pinus taeda | reverse complement strand
AAAAATAAAAAATAAAAAATTGTGAGCAACTACCACATGACATTCTCTTGTGCAAATTTATGACACTTGATGAATAGTGCTAAGTGGACTATTCAAAAATCATGAGAAATTAGTCAATTACGACTACCTCTCATGGAAATGGTCATACATGAATGACTTACTTAACACAGTTGAATACCCAAAAATGATATCTAATATAATGCACTGCGAAAACCCCTTAATACTTAAATTCAAGAGAGTGAAGGAAACTCTACTTGAATGGTTCATGAGGCACAATACTTGCTAAGGCTTTTCAAATGGGGTAGCAAGCTAAGTGGGCTTGATTTTAGGGAAAACTTCATAGTTAAGTGCGCTTGAGCCAGAGACAATCTTGGATGGGTGACCTCTTGGGAAGTCCTGGTTACCGGTGCAAGCCCCGGAAGTGACGATTGACGCTATGTGATTCATTTCACTAGTTTCAATCCCACTTCTTCACCCCTGTGAGCATCACCCGATGCAATGAGTGCTAAGTGGATTATTCAAAATCATGAAAAATTAGTGAGTTATGACTATCTCTCATGGAAATGGTCATACATGGATGACTTACTTAACGCATTTGAATCCCCAAAAATGATATCTAATAGAATGCATTGCGTATTGGAAATAATACTAAGAGGGGGCAGGGTGAATCAGTATTATCAAATCAATATAACTTTTTCATTTCCATATTCAGATTCATATACGCTACTTCAGTTATGGCAAACCGCGTGTATACGCAACTGTATGTAATGCAACAAGCGTATATCTAGTAAACTTATAATTCAGTTAGTTGATTCTTAGTGAGTGCATCAGAACATTATTAACCATATGAATAGTAAACAAGAGTAGTAAAACAGAACAGATCATCACACATAAGCAACACACATGAACAACATGATATAAGGTGGAAACCTAATGTGGGTGAAAACCACCTGCTGCAATTCGTCTCTATCTTCCTTTAATAAGAAACTTGTTTTTACAATATTTATGTACTGGAGCAGTCTTATACCAATACACAGGCTTCTACCTGCAGAAGGCTACAACCTTCTCTCGTTCTCCAGTTTATCCTGGAAGGGAGCTACAACCCCCTTAGCTTTTGTACTAGCCGATCCATTTACTAGTACGTAGGTGCTGACCTACAGAAGGCTACAACCTTCTCTTTCTTCCTCCAGGTACCACGTTTCATACATTTTAAGACTGGATACTCTTGAAGCACAATACCATAATCTGAAGGCCCCATTTCATCCAATTTTCATACTGGACCCATCAACAACACTGAAGCACAAAATTAATCATCACTGCAATACACCCATCAACTACACCTGCATCATCAATCTTTGGGTCACCCAATACTGAAACACTAAAACCCTATCAACAACACAGTCACCAGAACACAGAATAGACAATAGAACTTTGCAACAATAACCAGATCCAACTGCAACTTCAAACATCATATCTCATAATGTATACGCTATTATGATGAACCAAACCAGCGTACATACGCGCTTTCACCAAAGCCAACCTGCGTACAGATCTGCAAATATTTACTCATAACTTTGTAGCTGTTCCAGACGTCAGTCATACCCAGATCATAACCTTCATAGAATAAAACATGCGTCAGTAATTCAGATCTAGTCTATCCATAATCAAACCATATAATGATAAACATTCCAAGCCTTAAGATCCCAATCCATCATTCATCATCATCCACATGAGTGCATCCTTGGTTCAGATCAAGTAAAGCATCACAAACCCATAACCAACATATCAGATATTCATCACTTCCTCACTTACCCCCTTGGCCTAATGATCTTCTCCTTATATAGATAGGTTTAGGCTTCTCTCAATACCATGGTCCAAAACCATTTAGAACCAATACCTTGGACCCAATACCAAAATACCATGGACCAAAACTTAGTTTTCCGACATGTACGTGCCTTTCCTTCTGTGAACCTGTGTGTGTACGTATACGTGTATTCTGTTCTGCTCATCCACGTGTATACGCACTTTCATCAAGGTTAACCTGCGTATACCTCTCTCTTGACCTACTGTACTATGATCTGTCATGTGATTGAGTTGCCACCTGTATCATACCTCTGAGTGAGTTGCCATCAAGGACAACACTTGTATCATAATGCCAACAATCTCCCCCTTTGGACTTGATGACAACCACCACACCAAGTCACTCTCCCCCTTTGACATCAAGGGCAAAGGGCGGACCAAGATATTCTCTTCTTTGATATACGTTCTGCTGTCCATGCTCCCCCTGAGTACATGCTGAAGTTTTTGATTGAGCTCCCCCTTTATACATGCCAAGATGTACCAATCTGTCCATGCTCCCCCTAAGCACATGCAAGGTCTACAAAAGCATAACATGACTCTATACATACATTGCCAATGACCTTCCTAAAGACTCATACATACATCAATCTCCCAACCAAGTGAGGATACACCATTTTTTACTCAAACATAAGAACCATTACATCATCCATCCCATGCATAGTGGGGTAACAAGATACATCATATGACTTCACAAAGACCAAGGACCTAAACAAGACCATGACATGGGTAACAAGATACATCATATGACTTCACAAAGACCAAGGACCTAAACAAGACCATGACAGTTATCAGCAGCTATCATACACTATATGATCTGTATTGTAATCATCTTAACCTGCAATCCATTCTCTTGGTCAATCAACAATCAGTAGTAAGATATCTCAATAAGCATCATCACCAGGGACTTCTAACCATAATGCCAACAATGCATTATTCAAGGCATATGATCCCCCTGAGCCTGTGCCAACCATCATATACCACAACAGAACCATTTCCTGAGTCTATTCTGTTGTTTTTCTTCAGAGCTCCATATACACGACTATGCAGCATATGATTCGCATATATACGCGACTTACCTTTATTATATTAGCGTATGAGAATTAGAACATTGATGTTCCACACTTTAGCTTCCTCTGAGTTTGTCATGTATGTGTACTCTGCTATGCCACATCTTTCTAGTTGTACTTCCTTTTTCTTCCATATCTTCAACTATGATGATGTTTTCTCCTTTTGGTATGGTGCCCAAAATCTTCTCCTGCATTCCTTTGATATGTGTCCAAGCTTGTCACATGCATAACATCTTACATGTTTCATATTCCTTCTGTAGCAATCAACAGCTTTGTGACCAAACACATTGCAATAAAAACAATATCCCTTTAAGTATCTGGAACGTGATGATCTTTCTGAGTGATGGTCTTGAACCATTCTACTTCTGCATCTGGCTGCAACATGTCCAAGATTATGACATACATAACATTCAACATTATTCATCGGAGGAAATAATCGTTTATCACTTCCATAGTTAGGAGCAAAAGATATTCTTTGAGGAATTTCTTTCCTTGGCTGTTCATGGGGTTGTCTTCTCATCTCCTTGTTGAGCATTTTAGATTTCTCATTAGAGTTCCTTGCCTCACCTTGTGATCTAGATTCACCTTTAACAGATTCATAAAAAACAAGACCAGTTTTGATAGCAAGCGACCTTTGACTACTAAGAATATCATCCAAAATCTTAGTACCGTCTTGAAATCGTAATAGTTTATCCTTTTCTTCTAATTTACCTTTCAAGATATTTACCTCAACCTGATGTTGTTCTTCCTTTTCCAGACATTGCTTCTTCAAAATTTCCTCGGACTTTCTTCCTTCTTCCATTTGTTGCCTTAGTTTGAGAATCTCCTTTTCTTGTTCTTCATTCAGCTCCTGCAGCATTTGGCGAACTCTGAAGGCACATTCCAGCTGAGCTTTTACACTGATAATTTCTTCTTTGAGGGCACTCTCCCTTTTTCTAGGTAGATCTTGTTGATCTATGATTTTATCTGATGCTTCATTTGCTTGTCCATCTTCAATCTAAGGTGATTCAGGATCTTAATACTTGCTTCCACTCAACGACAGGCTGCCATTGTTCCTTTGAGTTGTCTTCTTCTTTTGACGCACTTTCTTTCCCATTGTTCTATGGATCTCCTTCAAGCGATCAAGCTTCTACCAAAAGACCTGCTCTGATTCCAATTGTTGGAAATAATACTGAGAGGGGGGGTGAATCAGTATTATCAAATCAATATAACTTTTTCATTTCCATATTCAGATTCATATATGCTACTTCAGTTATGGAAAACCGCATGTATATGCCACTATATGTAATGCAACAAGCGTATATCCAATAAACTTATAATTCAGTTAGTTGATTCTTAATGAATGCATCAGAACATTATTAACCATATGAATAGTAAACAGGAGCAGTAAAGCAGAACAAATCATCACACATAAGCAACACACGTGAACACCATGATATAAGGTGGAAACCCAATGTGGGTGAAAACCACCTGTTGCAATTCGTCTCTATCTTCCTTTAATAAGAAACTTCTTTTTACAATATTTATGTATTGGGGCAGTCTTATACCAGTACGTAGGCTTCTACCTGCAGAAGGCTACAACCTTCTCTCATTCTCCAGTTTCTCCTAGAAGGGAGCTACAACCCCCTTAGCTTTTGTACTAGCCAATCCATTTACTAGTATGTAGGTGCCAACCTACAGAAGGCTACAACCTTCTCTTTCTTCCTCCAGGTACCACGTTTCATACATTTTCAGACTGGATACTCCTGAAGCACAATACCATAATATGAAGTCCACGTTTCATCCAATTTTCATACTGGACCCATCAACAACATTGAAGCACAAAATTAATCATCACTGCATTACACCCATCAACTACACTTGCATCATCAATCTCTGGATCACCCAATACTGAAACACTAAAACCCTGTCAACAACACAGTCACCAAATCACAGAACAGACAATAGAACTTTGCAACAATAACCAGATCCAACTGCAACTTCAAATATCATATCTCATAATGTATATGCTATTATGATGAACCAAATCGGTGTACATACATGCTTTCACCAAAGCCAACCCGTGTACAGATCTGCAAATATTTACTCATAACTTTGCAGTTGTTCCAGACATCAGTCATACCCAGATCATAACATTCATACAATAAAACATGCATCAATAATTCAGATCTAGTCTATCCATAATCAAACCATATAATGATAAACATTCCAAGCCTTAAGATCCTGATCCATCGTTCATCATCATCCACATGAGTGCATCCTTGGTTCAGATCAAGTAAAGCATCACAAACCCATAACCAACATATCAGATATTCATCACTTCCTCACTTACCCCCTTGGCCTAATGATCTTCTCCTTATATAGGTTTAGGCTTCTCTCAATACCATGGTCCAAAACCATTTAGAACCAATACCTTGGACCCAATACCAAAATACCATAGACCAAATACCATGGACCAAAACTTAGTTTTCCGACATGTACGCGCCTTTCCTTTTGTGAACCTGCGTGTGTATGTATACGCGTATTCTGTTCTGCTCATCCGCGTGTATACACACTTTCATCAAGGTTAACCTATGTATACCTCTCTCTTGACCTATTGTACTATGATCTGTCATTTGATTGAATTGCCACCTGTATCATACCTCTGAGTGATTTGCCATCAAGGACAACAACTGTATCATAATGCCAACATTGCGAAAACCCCTTAATACTTAAATTCAAAAGAGTGAAGGGAACTCTACTTGAATGGTTCATGAGGCACAATACTTGCTAAGGTTTTGCAAATGGGGTAGCAATATAAGTGGGCTTGATTGTGGGGAAAACTCCACAGTTAAGCACACTTGAGCCAGAGGCGATCTAGGATGGGTGACCTCCCCGGAAGTCCTGGTTACCGGGTGCAAGCCTCGGAAGTGACAATTGACACTATGTCATTCATTTCACTAGTTTCAATCCCACTTCTTCACCCCTATGAGCATCACCTGATGTAATGAGTGCTAAGTGGACTATTCAAAAATCATGAGAAATTAGTCAGTTAAGACTACCTATCATGGAAATGTTCATACATGAATGACTTACTTAACGCAATTGAATCCCTAAAAATGATATCTAATATAATGCATTGCTAAAACCCCTTAATAATTAAATTCAAAAGAGTGAAGGGAACTATACTTGAATGGTTCATGAGGCACAATACTTACTAAGGTTTTGCAAATGGGGTAGCAAGCTAAGTGGGCCTGATTGTGGGGAAAACTCCACAGTTAAGCATGCTTGAGCTAAAGGCGATCTAAGGTGGGTGACCTCCCGGGAAGTCCTAGTTATCGGGTGCAAGCCCTGGAAGTGACAATTGACGCTATGTGATTCATTTCACTAGTTTCAATCCTACTTCTTCACCCCTATGAGCATCACCCGATGCAATTAGTGCTAAGTGGACTATTCAAAAATCATGAGAAATTAGTTAGTTACGACTACCTCTCATGAAAATGGCCATACATGAATGACTTACTTAACACAGTTGAATCCCCAAAAATGATATCTAATATAATGCACTGCGAAAACCCCTTAATACTTAAATTCAAGAGAGTGAAGGGAACTCTACTTGAATGGTTCATGAAGCACAATACTTACTAAGGTTTTGCAAATGGGGTAGCAAGCTAAGTGGGCTTGATTGTGGGGAAAACTCTATAGTTAAGCGCGCTTGAGCTAGAAGTGATCTGGGATGGGTGACCTCCCGGGAAGGCCTGGTTATTTGGTGTAAGCCTTGGAAGTGATGATTGGCGCTATGTGATTCATTTCACTAGTTTCAATCCCACTTCTTCACCCCTGTGAGCATCACCCGATGCAATGAGTGCTAAGTGGACTATTCAAAAATCATGAGAAATTAGTCAGTTATGACTACCTCTCATGAAAATGATCATACATGAATGACTTACTTAACACAATTGAATCCCCAAAAATGATATCTAATATAATGCATTGCGAAAACCCCTTAATACTTAAATATATTTTTTATATCTCATAATTCAATTTAAAACCACATAAAAATAGTCATCAACCAAAAAAAAAAAAAAAACAACAACAACAACAATTTACATTTAAAAAAATTAAAAATTATTTCTAATTTTCAAAATATTCAGTATAATATTTACTTTTTTCATAACTTTAATAAACTTCAAAAAAATTCTTTAAAAATTTCAAAACTAATTGAAAGTCATTTTTTGGTAAGTAAGACTGAGATGATATTAGAACTAAAAAACCAAAAGAACATACATCTACGTTTTTCCATGGTCAGCTTGATTGGAAGATAGACCATCTGCATAAGTTTTCATCCTTTGATACTCTATATTGTTTGAGACTCACTACTCTACCTGACTGAAAACTAGAATTAGATACAAATGTAGGGATAAAACACTTCTTAGAGGAGATTCACAAGGAGTGACTATGAAACTGACAATTAGGTTGGGCAACAACCAGACTGTAATCAAATTCTTTATACATACATGTTAGCGTCCACTAAGAAAAGATTACAAAAAGGAGACAAAATTTCCAGAGCATGAGACTTAACTAAGCAGGGCTGGTTCTCGTCGAGAGTGATGGGTTCAGTTGGCATCCCGCTCGCTTGAACTCCATCTTGCTTCACCTTTTCGGGGTTGGGGAGAGAGCAACCATCCCCTTTTTGTTTCTTGCATGCACTTCATTTGAACTGCTCATAATGCGACGAATCCTTGGTGATGAATTTCTTATGATGCACTGATTCCACAAAGATGGCGAACTTTGCATCCAACAAGTCCAGCTTCTCCTCCAAAGCTTTCCTAGCCTGATCATTTTCTTGCATTACCAGACCCATCAGAGTTTTCATGGTCGAAAAGAGCTTAATAGTGCAATTGTAAATATTTTCATGAGCTCTTATCAAACCTGGGCCCTGAATCCATTTGAATTGTTCCTCCACATCTTCAGTGTTGGTGTTTTGCCTAATTTCAACCACTTGATCCTCCAGATGGTTGATATTTGCTTTTACCTCATGAGGGATGGCATTATGAAAATTGAGGGCCGCAGTCTTGGCCCTTGTTCTGGGTTGCATATATGTCTACCTTCAACGGTCCAAGCTGCAACTTCTCGATCTGCGACCTAAAGAGGAGGATTTGGCATAATGGGGGGTTCGGGCCATTTGGGGTTTGTCAAGGGAATGAGAGCAGAGGGGAATGGGGCACAGGAAGAATGGTAAAGGGCAGCTAGCAGCAAGCCAAGCGGGAGAGAATAAGAATTTGTTGTGGCCAGCAACAATCCCCCTTCTTATTTAGTTTTATCACTAATACTAAATAAGTGGGGACCCTAAGAAAAATCAATTAATGCTTATATTTCCTTTTTTTTCAATAAAACTTATTATCATAAACTTAGGAGAATACCCTCGAAAAATCAAAAAAGGCTTAAGTTTTATGATAAGTTAGAATAAAATCACTCCTTAAGAAACGTCGCATCGTAAAAACGGTAATAGACCCCTTCCTACAAGCAGAATTCTAAGTTGCGAAATCACGATGCGAAAATACGCACTAAAAACATTCATCGCATCGCATGCCTCAAACATCACTTACGCTGAAATGCCTTAAACCACTGATATGCGATGGCGCATTCCGCAAATCGCATTTTGCAGAAAACACATTAATGCATGATTGTCATATGCTACGAACCAACCATATTACGATCTGCGATACTGTGATCCGCGATATTGCGAAGCAAATCGCAAATCGCCTTATCGCAGATCTTCAAGGCTCGTTGTTCGAAAAAGATCTTTCCATAAACTGAGCCCGGTTATGCGCGTTAATGTTAATCAATGATTTAGTTGGAAATCATTAATGGAATATGGTTTTGATCTGATCGAAGAGCCATTTCACGTAAGGTGGTATATTTAAGCTTTCCTGTCACCTTTTTCTTATGATTATTCTTGCCTCATTTGTAAACTGCAGGAACAAAGAGTAGAGAACTATACATAGCAGTGTTTAGGATATTATGGGAAAGAAGTGTAAAGCTCCGAGTTCTGAAGACAAAGAAATGATGCCCTTATACACAGACATCGCCTGTAACAAAGATGCCGATATTACTACTTGGGAAGGTATGTATAGTCTACTTGAGCAGGAAAATCCCAAAATGATGGAGGTAACAGTTACCGCAGGCTCACATGGGTCTTCTGAGGCGTCTATTACAAAACTCGCATGTTCGTTCTTCCACCGGATAGTGGCGAGGCCCAAAATTCTTTCATACACGGACATGGTTAAATGGGTACTGGATAATGTTGACATCACAAACAGACAATTTAAGACTCAAAGTCAAGAACTCACGGAGTCGTTATTTCCATAAAATTTAAGCTTTATATCCTCTAACAAAAAGCGCGCGAGAGGCGAGAATCGCACCAAGGAAGCCCGGATCAAGAAACAGAGGCAGTTTCTGATGCGCTAATCGCGCATCGCTGGGAAAAACCCCTTGAAAAGGAAAGCCTCTAATTGCTCAGTTGCCTGTAAGCCTAGAAATTTATAGGGAAAAAAAAAAGAAGGCAAAAGGCAAAACTTGAACTCTAAAACTAATGGTATTTATCCGAGATATCCTCAAAGTGGTATGTAGAAAGTACAGCATCTGCAGACATGCTAGAGACAGAAGGATCAAGAAAGGGCAGAATCAATAAAAAGATTAACTAAGTTGAATTTGGATTCTTACTGGACGTATTTGGTAAAACCACACAACCAGTGCATGACTCTCAAATGTATCATCAATTCTGCCGAGAAGATGGTGCCAGCTCTTGCCGATTCTGTTTTTGCAGGATAGCTAATGTCGAAAGTCGGCCAGCCAACTCTCCTCAAGCAAATGTTGAACGCTTGTGATTTCAAGGAACAGATACACAAATAGTTAGTTGTTAGTTGTTAGTTTCAGATTCAGTTTTAGTGTTAATTTTGCTTTATTTTTGCCTGAAATGAGGACTGTCATGTAAACCGCATCCTACATTTTTGTAATAAATTATTTTTAGATTTAGTTAGTAGTATTTAAACCCTCTCATGCATTTAGAGAAGGGTCCTGAAATTTGTCAAAAACTTGTCCTTAGTACATGCACTTTTGCAGCCTCCGAGGAGGTTTTGATGAATGAATGGAACAAGATTTATTGATATCTGCGTTTAATATCTACTATTGACGTTGTACTTTTGTACTCTTAGTGGGTGTTGGATTAAGGAGAGATAAATCATTATTGCTTGAAGCTCATGAGTAGAACTAGTTATAAATAGTATTTTTATCTCTTAATTATTTCTGCCTATGTGTTAAAGTGATATTCATGTTCAGTTATTTATGTATGAATGCGTGAATACTTGAGTTATCATTTGGCACTTCTGTATAGTGATAGTTATTTATTTATGCTTAATATATGAGTAGCTTATTGTGCAATATGTTTTTCACAACTGTTTCATCTAACTTTTTATACGAAATGGTTTATCTTTATTGAATTATTTTCTCATAGCAGTTGAATGATCTTTATTACCAATTGTTTTACGAAATAATTTTAGATCGCATAACAGAAATATTACATCCCGGGTTAGTTTAGAATTAAATATTTCTGTTTATTAGAATACAATTGCATGTTGTTAGATTAGATTTAGAATAAAATAATTTCACTTAGGAAAAAAATTGCAAATTAGTTAAGAGTCAAAGAATTTTGACTCAAACTGATTATAGCAGGTATAAAAATATAAAATTATAGGATTTATGTACGATGATTATAACATTTGCTTTATATTTTGTTTTGTAATTGTGAAAAATATGATAGAACTTTAAGGTAATGTCTCATGATTTATGATTCTAACATTTGTTTTAAGTATATTTTTTATGATTTATATTTTAATCTTTGTTTCATATTTTGTTGTGTAATGAAAAAAATATTATAAAATTGCAAAATAAAGGTGTTATTATTTAAATTATAATAATTGTTTTAATTGTTTTTTTTGTAAGTTTAGGTGATACCTTTCTATTACTTTTTTAAAATAAGACAGGCATTACAAAATCAACATACATGTCTAGATGGTCTCAACCTGCCCATTGGGAAACCAAGTTCGTTGACCATCTAGTTGCATTATAACCAATCCAAAAATGAAATACTCTAAGATTGTCCACCAAAGCTATATGAACTTGACTTTCTTTATGACTCTTGTTGATCATGAGCCTATACTAAATTAGCCAAAAGTCTATACTATTCATCTAAACAAGACTAAAAAAAAAAAAAAAATTCATAGTGCAACTATTCAATACTACTCATTAAAGGACACAACGAGTACAAGGTCTTTAGCATTGGAACCGACAACTCAGTCGGAGGCATATAAGGAATGTGCTTCTCTATGCATGCAAGGTGATCCAGGTGGATGTTGGTGGCCACCCACCTATCCCATTTGGACCCCCACAACTGTCTCTTTCAGTTTCCGTAATTGTAGCACAATTTACTATTTTTAGCAGTTTTTCAGGTCCTGAACTTCTGAAGCCGTTTTGAGGCCCTAAATGACGTTTTTTGGGAAATCTGGGAGCAACAAAGGTCCATGGATTGATGTTTCTCTTCCCAACGTTATAGTTCTCGGATAGATCTTTCTAACAAGCTATTGTATGCGTCAAACGGAGATCGGGTGCCAAAGTTACGACCCCGGGAAATTGATGTACCAATTTACCAAAACGGGGCCCACAATTTGGCATTCCATCTTCTAGGGTTAGGTTTTAGGATGTTAAGGGTTTTCCATTGTTTCTCAACAATAAATAGGCCTTCGAGCGTCATTGTAACACAATTCAGGGGCATGTAGCCGCCACATCTCTTCTCAGAGATAAGCTACCATTGCCCTAGCTGGTTTACTTCCATTTCTGTTTGTAAGCATGTTTTAGTATTTTACATTAATGAAATGAAGTATTATTCCCGCTACATCTCTATGTTTATGGTTATCTCTGTAATTTGTTGCGTTCCTGTTTAAATCCGGATCAGTGGTATCAAAGCAGTCTGCTTTTTCTCTGTTTTTCTGTACATGTCCCCAACGAGGTCGGGATATAAGGAGTTAGGGCTTGAACTGGTCGAACCTTTGCAAGACCAGCCTCGCAAATCCCGATGGCCTCCCATGGTGCATGAAAAGAAAGATGAGGGGGCAGGAGATCTTATCAAAATCTTGCTCGAAGAAGCCCTCAAGTGGCAAAGGAACGAGATGATGGATAGCTTTGCGCAGATCCTGCAGCAGCTACCCAAAGGCGACGCATCGTCTTCCAACAACTACTCTAGAAACACCACACAGTTTAAGGTACGAGTTAATTTTGAAATCCCCATCTTCGAGGGTCAAATAGACGAAGATGCCATAGATAAATGTTAAATCTGCTAGATGGGTATTTTTCTGTTCATGAATTTTCGAGTCGGGAAAAGATTGCTTTCACTCTTCTCAAAGAAGTGCCCCATGTTAAGGATTGGTGGGAAACCTACTGCAAACAAAAGGATGAAAGTACGGGCTCACTATTTTTAGCCGCACCCACTTGGGATTCATTCCGGGATGCCATCAAGAAGTAGTACTACCCTGTCAAAAGCTATGAGGACAAATATATCAAATGGACCACACTACGGCAAGGAAGGGACCAAGATGTGCCGGAGTTCAAACATTTTGCATACCCTTCAAACACAGTTGGGTATCAAGGACTTTGAGCTGCATTTGGTGCCCAAATACCGTGGCTACCTACACAGATACATCTAGGAAGAGATGGAGTTCCTGAACATCTCCTCGCTCGGCACGACATACTGATACACTGTCAAAATCGAGCAAAAGTTCAAACAAAAGAAGCGAGACTTTGGATCTGCAAATCCGAAGACCAAAAGACAAAGCCAAGGCGGGGTGACCCAAGACAACCCGTCAAAGGCGCAAGAAAATAACAACACCACAAATTCGAAGAAGGACACATGAAAGTGGTGCGAGTTCCACAAGAGTCTCACTCATAAAACAAGTGAGTGTTGGACCAAGCAGTCGTTGGTGGCTGAGTTGAAGGCTTCCGAATCAGATGCATGTTCCGACCCTAAGTCAGAACCTGACAAGGGGAATAGCAAAGGGAAGCAAATCATTGATGCGGAGCCCAACGCTACTATTGCCACCCCTAAGATCCAACAGAATGAGCCCGAAGACCTAGAGGAGGGGGAGCGTCTTTTCCACTCACAGATGTGGGTGAAGGGTTCGCCACTGCAATTCATTGTCGACAGTGGCAGCTAAAAGAACCTCATTTCAGTAGAGGTCGTGAAGCAGTTGGGCCTACCAACTACACCACACCCACAGCTGTACAGTATCGGGTGGCTTCATGAAGGACAAGATCTCAAAGTTTTCCAGCAGTGCCGCCTTCCCTACAGCATCAAGCCCTTCACAGATGAGGAATTATGTGATGTTGCACCTGTGGATGTTTGTGATGTACCATTAGGCCAGCCATACTTGTGGAGGTGACATGCTGTGTATGAGTCAAGGCCTCGTGTTGTCATTATTTCTTTGTGTAATTCATTATACAGAATACTGAAGGTAGCCCCACCTACCGCCACCTCTTTGAGCACTACTAAGAAAGGCAGCAAGCTCATCTCCCAGACTAGGAAATTCATTTTCTATCTGATTCACTCCCAAAGTAAGGGGAAGATCGTCACCACATCCATGATCCCTGCGAAGGGTTCCTCCACGCAGCAACAACAACAAAGGAATACGGTCATGACAGAACACAGGAACAACTTCTCCTCACCCACAGGGGTACCACACAAGCTTCAGGTGGGCAACTAATTCTGGTTGCATCTACAGAAAGAACGCCTTATAAGAGCCCATCAGAAGCTCTGACCACCCCGACATGGTCCTTACACCATTACTAAGGCTGTGGGAAATAATGCTTTATAGCACAACATTCCTCCATTCCTCCACCTGCACCAAGTGTTTAATGTGTACTGCCCTCTACCATGCTTCCCACCATTACTGGACATGCCAGAGATTGCAGAACAACTCACCAAGGACCAAGTTCAGCAGATGGAGGAACTCAACGCAATGGGGACCATTGCTTCCTAAGGGGGGAGGAATGATCCAGGTGGATGTTGGTGGCCACCCACCTATCCCATTTGGACCCCCATGACTGTCCCTTTCAGTTTTTCAGTTTCCATATTTGTAGCACAATTTACTATTTTTAGTAGTTTTTTCGGGTCATGAACTTCCGAAGCCGTTTTGAGGCCCTAAATGACGTTTTTTGGCAACTCTGGGAGTAACATGGGTCCATGGACCTATGTTTCTCTTCCCAAAGTTATATTTTTTAAGATAGATCTTTCTAACGAGCTATTGTATGTGTCAAACGAAGATCGGGTGCCAAATTTACAACCCCGGGAAATTGATGTACCAATTTACCCAAACAGGGCCCACAATTTGGCGTTTCATCTTCTACGGTTAGGTTTTGGGATGTTGAGGGTTTTCCATTGTTTCTCAACAATAAATAGGCCTTTGAGCCTCATTGTAACACAATTCAGAGGCATGTAGCCGCCACATCTCTTCTCAGAGATAAGCTACCATCGCCCTAGCTGGTTTATTTCCATTTCTGTTTGTAAGCATATTTCAGTATTTTACATTAATGAAATGAAGTATTATTCCCACTACATCTCTATGTTTATGGTTATCTTTGTAATTTGTTAAGTTCCTGTCTAAATCCGGATCACAAGGTGAGCATTATCTTATTGAATCTAACACTAGATTAGCTAGAATTCTCTTTGAAATTCCTAAATCTCTTCTGAAGAATTTGGGTTGCCTGAAAGGGGCAATATCAAAGCTTTAGCTAACAAAAGCTTCATCATCCAAAATAAGTAAAGGTTTTGCATAAACAAAGTATGATGATCGTGTGTGTTTCTTGGATTTGGGATAATATCCTCTAAATCTTCCACAATTTCCTGATCACTAGGATCCATTTGATTACTAATCTCAGCTTCCCACTTGTTGATGGCTTGGCAAACCCGGGGATGGGTGTTCCTGTAAGAGTTAGCAGCAGCTTAAACAAAGCATTGAGTATTCCTGTGGTCTCGTCTGCCCATGGTCTCGACCTCGCCCTCACCCTCGACCAAAGTTGGAATTACCACTCTATTGCGGCACAGGTCGTGCCATTTCCTTCAACAAACCATTGTTGGAGAGCCACCCGAGGGTTTCTAATGAAATAGACCACCAATCATTAATCTTCACAGCAAGAGCATCATGATTGAACTTTGGAGGTCCGCGAGGTGAAAGGAATCCGTGGAACAAGTAGAATTGAGTACCTACAAGGTCTAAAAAACAATGGCCATCACATGGAAAAATGTTAAACCACAACTAGAAGAACTTATCCCTTTTAGAATCATGGGTCTTAACTAAACACCCAACCCAAAAGCTTTGGAGATACCATTAAGATTTATTCATGGATTCATAATGAAAACAGGGGCTACGACCCACAATCCCCTCTAGATTTAACCAACCCAAGGACTACATGCACGATGACCAAAGATTTAAAATTGTAGGCTCGCATTCATCCATAAACCAGGTAGGTTTCCTACCCAGAGGGTTCATAATTCCTTGGAAGAGGAGAGACCTAATACCTAACGAAGGACAAATAAAATGATACACCCAAACTTATCCCTTTTATTTATACCTAGGTCGATGGACTCTTCTCTCAATAAAGCTTTCATTCTTCTATCTGATTTAGTCCTGATGATGGACCCCCTTTGGGGTTTGAAACATCGACAGAATACACACGAAACTGTGGATAATCCGGATCATGCCACTGCAAAGAACTACCACAAAAGCCTAAAATCTAACATAACCTAACCCTATTATGGATTGTCAAACCGAGACTCACCATCGACAACCACATGCATCTCATGCATTTCATATAAAATAGTTTATACATAAGGTAAACAGTCTAGACATACCCATAGAGCCAAAGATGAAGAAATGAGATCTTTCTCATTAAAGTTTGGATCCTATCGTTGTCCTCGCCTCCCATGACTACTTTGGAGATTCTCCCTTGTCTAAGGATACTTGCAAAGGGTGCCTTATTTTGGTTTCTTAGAGATCCGCTACCTGTAGAAGTAATGGTGACTGCCTTCTCTTTAGCCTCCAAATGCCTCATTCCTTGGTTACAGTCTCGCTTTTATGTCTCACGCATGGGAGAACCTGTGTGGGGGTGGCCACATCGCCCCCCTCTCTTTACTATCATTAACTTTATCACGACGGCCCAGATCCCACCACATCCCTTAACCTGTCTCACACGTCGATCGGGGGTGTTTTAATTTTTTAGTTTTTTTGTTTTTTTGTTTTAATTGTAATTTTACTCAATCTGAGAGCAATGAAAAAAATTACATTTTATAGATGTTGTTAAGCATTTGATCATGTTAACCTTTCAACTGATGAACAATAAAAATGACAAAACAATAAAAATTTACATAAATTTTGTCGGGGTTAAGAATGATAAAAATCGCTTAACTTCCCCTTTTTGTCTTTCTCTTTTTGAACATTTTGCCAAACCCCATGGGTGGGTTTAGCTGTTACTATTGCCAATTCATTTCCAGTTGCCTGATAAGGGACTTCTTTTTCTAAGTCAGAGCTCTCAGATACATGACTTTTCTTTATACCCCCTTGTGCCTGTGTTTGATGAGTGTTTCCTCTTTTTGTTGCTGTGTTGCTTTGATCTCTCTAATTTCAGTACCCTTCTAAATGTGGGTGATGATTCCTGACTGGTCCATGACACCCCCATATGCATAGTTACCACATTGCACCCGTGCTTCCTTATTTGGATCATCCTCCATGTTCTCTTCTTCTTCTTCTTCTTCATGAAAAAGAGGGTCACATACTTGCCATCCTTTGGGCTTATGTGCCTGCCTCTTTTTCTTTTTTGGGTTCTTTTTTTTTCTTTTCCTGCAGGCAATTGTTCTACAAGTGTCCAGGTTGAAAACACATTCGACGTCTAAATGTCGTGTTCTCATAATCTAAGACTTGGTTCCACTAATTTTTTTTTTTTTATGTTTCAGATGGATGTCACCAGGTAGACATTTATTGAGATCTATATCTATACAAATGTTGGCAAACGTGAAGATACATTTTTTTGTTCTGCCAAGGTCCATCTTTTTGAATTTTCCTAGGGTATTTCCAATATCTTCAAGGACCGCATGACACTAGAAAGGAAGAGGGAGGTTTGGTAATTTCACCCAAATCGACATTGTTGTGACCACCATGCTTGTGGCATCGAAATATGGGAACCATGGGGTAATGAGGAGCTCTTCCCTGCCCTAAAACCATGTCCCCTCATTTAGGATTCTCTCCAATTCTTTTTGTGTATCAAATTGAACTATGAAAAATCCTTTAGAACATTAGTATATGCCATAGTTAAGTGCTCAGGAAGGAAAAACCCAATGGTGTAAAGCTTTAGATCTTGGCCAAAATCCATTAAACCTATAGATTATAGCCTTGGGTTGAAGATTAAAGAAAACTGAGTTGAACCTTTTTTTTTTTTTACTTCCATAGTTGGGGCTTGTTCCATTTGTTCAACAATGTAGGGTCTTGGCATATTTTGAACATGGTCTGCAGGAATGGAAGCCTTCCCTGTCACCACATCCTTGAATGAGACTGATCCATTAGTTTTTGAAACTTGAAGCTCCACCCATGGTGTTTCTGGATCCAACATCTTCTTTGTAAGATCTCGAGGCCTCTAGTTTCCTTGTACTCATAGCTCCCCAACAAATCCTCGCAACTATCAGAATTGCGGAGTTCCTTGAAATACCATAGTCGTGCAATAGATAAAATCCATTAATTGCTTCCCTTCATGTAATAGGCATTGCAATGACACATAGATACCAATATGATGCTCTAGTTGTTGTTTTACATCCAGGACACAATCTGTTCCAAAAACCCACAAAAGGAGCATGTTCCCATTTAGAGTTTTAACGAAGATTTGGAAGTCGTCCTTTAGATCTGGTTTTTTCTTTTGAGATCATTTGAATTGAGGGAAGAAAAGTTGTGAGTAACTCCTTCAGTTACATAATAACCCATCTCGGCTACAATACGACCTTGACAAGAAATCTTATCTCCAAGGGAGTTGCCTTGCCCCAGCAACTGGCAGATCCCATAAAACTATGAAAGAAAGGAATCCCCATTATGGTGGATAGAGGGAGATGATAAACGACCTAGAAAAAATAACCTAGCCACACCATCCCTGACATACGATGCCTCCATCCGCATAACATGTTTGAAAAAACCATTCAACGTCTTCTAGGTTATGGATGAACCAAATGTGTGTCCATTATGCATAGTAGATCAATCACTTGCCCACAAGAGATGTCTGTGATCTGAAACTAAAAGAGGTTGTGATCCCTCATTGCTCATTTTCCACATGGATACAAAAGACTGTGTCAGCGCATCATTTGATGTCTAAAAGAAACCAAAGATCTTTGCCTTCATTCCAACGCAAGCCCTTGAGCTGTATTGCAATCTTTGAATCATCGACGATGCCTAAGAAGGATGCAAAGATAGACAAAACACTAACACTACTCACATACTCTATTGCTCCACCTCCCACAATAATGTGTATTCTACATCTAATATAAAAATATCATATATAAACAAAGATCAGTAAAGTCAATCTTAATAATATTTTAAATAATTTGTAACTTTTTAAATTTAATTTTAACATAAATAATTTACACTTATTATAAAAAGATGTGCATGTGTTAGTTTTCATAGAATGAATAATATGTATTTAAGAATTTGAATTTTAATTAAAGAAACATAGTTTAGAAATAAAATAAAAATAAAAAAAAATTCAACTAAAATTTAACCTTTAATATTAAATATTTTATAAATTTTAAAAAATAAATAATGTAATAAGATATCAAATCATAAATCAAATTTTATAATTTATTAACTTATTTAAAAATGGTATTTCACATTACAATTATAAAAATAATTTGATAAATCAGGTTAACTAATTTAAATTTACAAGTTTGATGGGTCAAGGTTAATTTCAAAATACAATTATTATCATAAACAAAACTTTAACTTTACCAACTAATTAACCAAACTTTCCTAACCACTCTAACTTCAAATGCACCTTTCTTTCCCATTATATATATATATATAATTGGTTGCGAAGTTGTGTAGTCATATATATAGATGTACCTTTAAAAATAGTAATGGAAGGTGGGTGATGACATGGCAATAACAGGGTAGGTACATTGGTGTTCTTTTCCTTCAGGGGTTTGATTGTTGGGAAAGATAGATTCTAGGGCTACCCTAACAAATAACATATCACGTGTTTTTTCATTAAGGCAAGCACGTTAGCCAAATGATGTGAGGGCATCGCATCTGGAAGCATGGTAGCATTTTCTTAGGAAAGAAAAAAGAGGAGAGGTCACTTTCAAACCAAGTGGGATGATGCTTCAACGTTCCTTAGCTTCCATATCACTGCAATAATTATTAAAATTATTAAGTGTTAAAATGATTAAGTGGAGGGAGATTTATAAATTGGTGGGGTCACAAATTGTTGTCTTAAAATCTAGATGAGAGATAACAAGCAAATTATATTAAATTTCACCATGGTTGTAGCATTAAGTTTCACCATTTAAGGAGACATTTCTATAATATGGATCTTGACATTTTTATAATATGGAACTTGATTTATTAATAAAGTTTGAAAAATTGAAATGGGTTTATAAACTAAAATGGGGAGAAAAAAATAAATAAATTAGAATAATGAACAAA